>QANZ01042707.1:50513-84723 GCA_003254925.1 Chamaecrista fasciculata
GTTTTGATCCTATTATAAAAAGAAAAGGACCTTAATATAAGAAAATAAAACTTTTGGGGATGAAAGTTTATTTTTCCTCTTTTTTTAACGGAAAAATGGATGGAAAACGTTAGAGGGACCAACTTTTTCAAGTTTTGCATAACTGGGGGACCAATATGGAACAAAAAATAACTGGGGGACCTATTTGGAACAAGGAGCATAACTGGGGGACCAAAATAGGACTTTGGCCTAATTGTTATTGTAGTATTTAAGTTAAAAATAATGAGAAAAATTAAGAAAAAAAAATTATATTTTAGAATAACAATAAAACAAATATAAAAAGACAAAAGTACTAATTTTGTCCCCAAACTTTACATCAACTATAAATTTTGTCCCCTATCTTTTTTTACTGTCAATTTCATCCTCAATGTTTCATATTTTGGTCAATTTTATCATTTGTTCTTACTTTAGTCAGATATTATCGATGGAATTTACGTGGTTAATGATATATAATGTAAAGTTGATAGAAAAATAAGCTCAAATTCAGATTGAGAAGCAGGATGGATGCAGTCTGTCATTAATTTATTGAAAGAAGTTAGTCAAAGAATAAAATTGACTAAAATGTGAAACATTGGGGACGAAATTGACAGTTGGTATAAAGTCTGGGGACATAATTAGTACTTTTGACATATAAAAATTTATAAAGATCAAAATAAAATAAAATATAATTTTAAGGCCAAAATTAAAATTTAGCTCCTAATTTCAAAACCAAAATGACTATTTGATCTTAAGGAAAACAATTTGACGCTTCAAATTGTAACTTAGAAACCGACTCGTACTTGATATATATTTGCCTATTTGGGTAGCGCGGCAAAGATAAGTGCTTGTGTAGCAAGACAATGGGAGTGAAGGGTCTTTGGGAACTACTAGCTCCCGTTGGTCGTCGAGTCTCCGTCGAAACCCTTGCCGGGAAGAGGCTCGCCATTGGTAATTCCATCTTCCCCTTTTCTTCATCGAACCCTATTCCTTTATCCAGGTTTTCTGTTATTCGCATCAAAATCAATGTTATAACATAGGCATGTGAATTGTTGCAGATGCCAGCATATGGATGGTCCAGTTTATGAAGGCGATGCGTGATGACAAGGGGGAAATGGTTCGCAACGCCCATTTGCTCGGCTTCTTTCGTCGAATTTGTAAGCTATTGTTCCTGCGCACCAAGCCTATTTTCGTCTTCGATGGCGGTACCCCGGCTCTCAAGCGGCGGACTGTAATTGCTCGTCGGAGGCAGCGGGAAAATGCTCAGGCAAAAGTTCGCAAGACCGCCGAGAAATTGCTTCTCAATCATGTATGCTTAATTGCTTATGTTGTTTTATTTGTTTTGGATATTTGCCCTACATTATGTCGTTCCAGAAAATATCATACATTTCGCTGTAGTTGCTTAAAAGCGTTGCTCTTGATTGGGTTTCTGAGCTGCAAAAGAGTGATACTGGAGAGGCGGAAAATGAGGGGTGTATCTACCACTTATATTGGGTTCAAATATTTATGATCAAGACTCTAAATGATTGTCAACGTCGTAAAAAAACAAATTATTGTAGGCGTTTTTCATCATTTTCTCTCCTGTATGCCATGTTGTGTTTATTGGAAATATTCATTCCTTCTGTAATTTTTTTTTCCCCAGCCACTTGTTAGTGGTTCTGGTTACTTTGTTTTTATATCTTACCTGTGATTTTCTTCTTTTGTTATTATTCTCTTAATGTAACAGTTAAAGACACTGAAGTTGAAAGAACTAGCGGATGATATTAAGAACCAGAGGTTGAAGCAGAAAAGTGGTGCTAAGGGTGGGAAAAAATCAGATCAGAAGGACTTGGTTGGTAGAAATTTAGGAAGAGACAATGTGAATGGGCTAGATAGAGTGTAAGTTGCATATGCTATTGTTTTACTGATGTCATCTTTAAGAGTTATACGCAATCTTATCTTATCTTTTCTTATTGATTTATTAAGATCTGGAGCTAAATTTGCAACTGAGTTGGATAAAAATTCATCCCAGACTACAGAATCCACTAGGTACAGTCAAGAGGAGCTTGATGCAATGTAAGCTACCTATACATTCATCCCAAACTAAGGGGATACAAAAAATCATATACATTTTCTGGCACTTTTCTCTTTTTCAAGCTATGCCTGTGTATTAAATAAGCTGTATAACTTATCTATCATGTCTGGATGTGCTAATGTAGGTTGGCAGAATCTATTGCTGCAGAGGAAGATGGATCATTAGCCAGAAAAATGACATCTTCTGCAGTTAATCTTTCTGAGGAGGAAGATGATACAGATGTAGAAATGATATTGGTAGGTTTGTAAATGTATAGATATCTTAATCATAGGATTTGTCCAACTGAGGCAGCAAATAAGGCTCTTAAGTTGTGAAATTGCAATTTGTGTATGGATATGTTATAAGTTTGCAATTCAAATTCGCAGTGCGTAAATTAAGGAGGGATTATTAAGAGTTGTTCAATCCAATTCTGTTGGAGTTTTGTGATCTAGGGAATGATTACTAGTTAGAATTGTAGTACCATGAGCTTTCATATAATTATTTGTGGATACTGCTATTTTTCCTAGGTGTAGTTATACCTTTCTCACTATTTCTCATTAAATTCATAGTGATGTTACGGATTTTCTACTTGTTGTAAGATCATATTGCTTTTGAATTTCCTGAACATTTTACATGACTTATTTGTCTTTTTTTTTTTTTGACCTCTTTGAAGCCAGCATTAAATGATGAAGTTGATCCGTCTGTGTTGGCTGCTTTGCCACAGTCAATGCAACACAGTATTCTCTCACAGGTCAGCTTTTAATTGTAATGCCAGTGGTCTTCTTTTGAGCCAGGCAATATTTCATTTTCCTTTAGGAACTTCATGACATTTTCCAGGATAATATATGCTATTATTTCTCCCTTCATTAACTGGTTAATATTTACCCTTAATCCCTATTGACTATTGGTGGTTGACATGCTTGTCTTACACAATACATTGGCGTTTTGTCAGGTTTATATGTTCTTCATTTATATTTGTTGTCTGATAACAGCTTAAAGGGAACAAAACAGGACTACTGAAGGATCCTGACAACCAGAAACAATATGTGGTCAATGAAAATAGCAAGGGTAAGGGAATTCTATTGCATGAAGTTGACTCGATGGGATGTAGCTCAAGAAGCAATGATGTAACTCAGAATATGGTTGATGAAATGTAAGCCTCCATAGAATTTTGTGATCTTCAAGTTGTCTTGTTTGGATTTGTGAAGGTTAACTGTTTTATAAATTCATCAGGTTGGCTGCATCTATTGCGGCAGAGGAAAATGAGAAGTTAGTAAACAGTGCCTCAACATCTGTTGGGGCTTTCATCTCTGAGGAAGAGGATAACGTTTACGATGATGATGAAGAGATGATCTTGGTTAGTTTACATTTAAGTCTTGGCGTTGACCTTTTTTCTGAATGCAATTTCTGCAAATTTTGAAGGCTGTTGCAGATTGTCAGATAAGGATTATTTTGAATAGAAAATCGAAAAATTTGAGGCTGGTTAATTAAATGCTTGTTTTGGGAAATGAGAGTTCTTATTTGGGTTGTGAGAGATTATGTAGAAGTTGTAATGCTTGTGATATCTATCATCTAGGAATAGAGATAATATGCTTATTTTATTTGAGTCTTATCTGCAGCCGGCGATGCATGGTAAGGTTGATCCAGCTATTCTCGCCTCACTGCCTCCATCAATGCAACTTGACCTTCTTGTTCAGGTAAATGTGATGATATTCAGTATTTTCTAGTTTTAGCACCTCCTTAATTTATTCTGATGTTTGTTTTTCATTAACATTGTTGTAGATGAGAGAGCGACTTATTGCGGAAAACAGACAAAAGTATCAGAAAGTGAAGAAGGTTGGTTAGAACTCAGGGTATTCTAATGTTATGATGATCAATGAAAACCCATTTCATTCATGAAACAAATACTAAATTCCAATTGTAGTACATGCTGTTTGAGGTTGGTTTTATGTCTCTTGTTTGCAGAATTTGAAGGTAAAGATGCATATCTACAATTTGTTGCTTCAATTCTTAAAATGAGTGCCCATTATTAATGCTGATGCTGAGATCCTCTTAATTTTAGAGCCAATAAACATATACTAATTGGGTTTATCTACAGAAATTCATATTAAACTTTCCACTTTGGTTCATCCAAATTTTGGTTTATCTCTCAAAAAGCTTATGTGATGACTGATTTTCATGTAAAATATGTACCCTTACTACTGAATAATTAGGTAGTACTGTACATTAATGCATCTTAATGGCACCATGCAGGATCCTGCAAAATTCTCTGAGCTACAAATACAAGCTTACCTTAAAACTGTTGCTTTCCGACGGGAGATAGATGGAGTGCAGAAAGCTGCTGCAGGTGGGGGAGTAGATGGTGTACAGACTTCACGCATTGCATCTGAAGCCAACAGAGAATATATTTTTTCCACATCTTTTACTGGTGATAAACAGTGAGTTATGTTATTTTGTTGTCTATGTGCTATTGATACATAAAATGCCAGTCCTCTTTGATTGTATTGTATATTCTCCTGCATACTGAATGAGTATGTTGGTTCTGGATTCTTCTCTTAAAGAACTTAATTTGTTCACTGCTGCTGAATTCCTTTATGTGGCAGAGAACTTACCTCTACCAGATTAGAGAAAAATAAAGATACACAACAGAAGACACCAAGTAACCATCCTTCACAGGGTTTTCTGAATCGCCCTGAGCCTGCCAATGATTCTAGTACATCAAGTGGGTTGATTCGCAACAAAGCTGTAGGGGCTTCTGATGAGAGTATCGAGACATATCAAGATGAGAGGGGCCATTTCCGAGTTAGTAGACTTAGAGCTATGGGGATGCGCATGACCCGTGATATACAAAGAAATTTGGATTTGATGAAGGAGATTGAGCAGGAAAGAATAGATGCAAACAAGGCAACAAACAATAACACAGTTCCTAATGGGGATAAAACTATTGCACCAACAAATTCTAGCAACCAAATTACTGGTATACCGGACAGGATAACTGTTGATTTAGTTGGAGAGGATTTGAGAAATGAACACTCGGTGTTAGCAGGGGATGCTTCTATGGAGATATCCTTCGTGGATGATTGTGAGAATAAGTGTCTTGATGGTGATGATGATTTCTTTGCTAGTTTAGTAGCAGGCGAAACTGGAACTATTTCTTGTGCTGGCAATTCCTCATCAAAAGGACGAGTTTCAGATTCTAATTCAGATTCTGATTGGGAAGAAGGAATTGTTGAAGGTAAGAGTAATGTTTCTTCTGGTGATGTTAAAGTGGAAACGAATCCATCTATTGCAAAAGATGATTCTAGTGAAGGGAGTGATGTAGAATGGGAGGAAGGAGTTTGTGATGGATCTAAAAGCACATTATTATCTACAGCTGAGCCAGGACAATTAACATCTCGAGGTCACTTGGAAGAGGAGGCTGATTTGCAAGAGGCAATAAAGAGAAGTCTTGAGTTCATAGGGGACCAGAAACATAATTGCACATCACCCATATACAAGCATTCAAATGCAGATAAGGTCAAATCTGGTAATGGATTAAATCAAGATGGTAATTTGGCTGGTTCTAGTGCAAAGGATATTTATGACAATATTGGAGTACCAAATGGGAACAATAGTATAGGTGGGTCCACTTTGCAAAGGAAAGATGATACTGAGGAAAGTGAATCATGTTATAAGATTATAGATGATAAGCTGGATAATATGCCAAGAAATAAGCTACAAACTTCCCAGTCTCTTGGGAAACTTCCAGAGTCATCTGTAGCTTTTGATTCTGAGAAGATGGGGACATTTATTAATAAGCCTTGTAGAATGGACATTGAATCTCATTCTGAAGATATGTTGTTCAATGGAAATGAAAGGATGGAGGATGGAGTCCGTGTGGCTGGAGAGCAATTGGGTACCTTCAATGAAGATAGTAAGGGGTCTACCAGTTTTAAGAGGTGTGTCACAATTGACTCCCTAGGTAATTCAGAAGAGGGGGAAAAGAATTGTAATAATGAAGCCAAGCCTCTAGGTAGTTCTTCTGACATTTTTAATCCTGTAGACCCTTTTGTGGAGTTATCCTCAGAAGGATTAACAGAAGACATCAATGCTCAACAAGAGATTGCTAGAGAGGACAACCATGGAGGCTTTGAGGAAAGGCAGACTAACAAAGTGAAAAATGTGACGGAGGCCCCTTGCCGTTTGTCCACAGAAGGCTTTAATAGTGAAACCGAGTTCCCTAGAGAGAACAACCATGAAAGCTTTGAGGAAAGGGAGAGTAACCTTGGCAGAGATGCCAAGAAGGACCAAGGTCATTTATCTGCAGATGCAGTTGAGGTTAATTTAGAAGAAGAAATACGAATTCTTGGTCAAGAGTATATCACCCTGGAAAATGAGCAGAGGAAGCTTGAACGTAATGCCGAATCTGTCAACAATGAATTATTCACTGAATGTCAGGTATAGTATGTGCAGCTTTGACATTGTTAAAAAAAAAAGTTTGCACTGGGTATATAATGTTTTTTCCTTCAATTTCTTCCTATTAACCCCAAGAATCATATAATCTCTAACCTTACAAGTAAAGAATGTTATTTCATAACTTGACTTTATGGGGAAGTACACACGCTTGGGTAGTTGGTTAAAGATTGGGAGATGGGTAACACATGTGATTTAGATAGCATTTCATAGAATTAGTAAACTTAGAAGTTTAAGCTAGTCAGTAACAATTCAAATATAACTCTTAAACAGACTGTTAGATAGTATTAACTAGATTGTACAGCTTTTAGCTTTATGACTATGTCACGGCGTGAGCTGTCTTATATTTTTTAAACATATGAGACTTATGCATCACTCAGTCACTCTTATCTTTGGCTGAAAGAGAAGCATCCTTATTCTCTCTATTCTCAGTTATATGGCATGGCTGTCTAGAGAGATGCTTTTCAATTTTTCTTCTGTCTGAGATATCTATTTTTATAGGAATTAACTTACAGCAACACCATTTTTCTTAATTGATTACTTTGTCATTGTATTTCTGTGATCCAAATGACAATATGGCTTGGTTTTGGAGATAGCACTTGCTATGTGCCTTCAATATTTTTGCTTTCAGTTGTAGTGAAACTTCATTCTAGTTTAATAGTTAATACCTGTACTTATTGATATTGTGGTGTTCCATAACTGTAAAAATTTTGATCCCAGTTGTTTATGCATCTGATTTTTTGTAGGAACTACTGCAAATGTTTGGCTTGCCATATATTATTGCTCCTATGGAGGCAGAAGCACAATGTGCTTATTTGGAACTAGCGAAACTGGTGGATGGTGTTGTGACTGATGACTCTGATGTCCTTTTATTTGGGTCCCGTAGTGTCTACAAGAATATATTTGATGACCGCAAGTATGTAGAGACATACTTCATGGAGGTTTGTGTCTGTGAAGGATGAGTGAGTTTCGAAGTTTCTGTTATAAATAGTTTCTTGTTTTTTACTCTTTCCTTCATGGTTCAGGACATTGAGAAGGAGCTTGGATTGTCCAGAGAAAAACTAATACGCATGGCACTGCTTCTGGGGAGTGATTATACCGAGGGTGTAAGGTGTGGAAAATAGTACTCTGCAAGTGTTGGTATTGTTATGGCTCATGATTTGTCATATCTGAGTTTTACCTTTAGTATCCCGATTGAATTCTTTGCAGTAGTTCAGTGATATGCTTGCATTTAGGTGTTGAATTTGTGTAGATTGACTACATCTTCTCATGCTGTGTTGTTGCAGTGGGATTGGCATTGTTAATGCTATTGAGGTTGTAAATGCATTCCCTGAAGAAGATGGGCTCCTGAAATTCCGGCAGTGGGTTGAGTCACCAGATCCCACTATCTTTGGAAAGTTTGATACAAAAAGTGGATCCAGTGTCAGAAAGAGAGGGTCAAAACGTGAAGAAAACGTTATTGGTACAAAGTCCAATATAGAGGAGACTATTGTAGAACAAAATACTTCCCCTACACATGAGCAGGAGGAATCATCAGACTACGTTCAAGAAATGAAGCAGATTTTTATGGATAAACATGTAATTCTGTTTCCTGCTGTGTTTTCATTAATATATGGATGACCACTTAGTATCTCATTTGGATGTGAAATTGTCTCATATATGATTTCTTATTCAGAGAAATGTGAGCAAGAATTGGCATATTCCTTCTTCTTTTCCAAGTGAAACAGTTATATCTGCTTACTGTTGTCCACAAGTTGACAAATCAACTGATTCATTCACATGGGGAAAACCTGATCATCTTGTTCTTCGCAAGTGAGTTTATCACTCATCTCTTTTCATAGTTTTGACTTCCATTAAGGAAGAATTTGCCAGTGTGGACTGACTAGAGAATCGAAGTGCAATATTGTCTGACTAGAGAGACCATATAGGGATATTACTGAAATTAGGGGGACCAAAAGCTTAGGTTTGAATTCTACTGGAGTTTTATCTTCAGTATATTTCATTTGTGATATTCCCAAGCATAAAAAAATGAATAGTTTAGCCATCTTCTTCCCATAAACAAATCTCTACTTTGTTATGAATGTATTAAAAGATGTCCTAAAAATTGATTTCTATGGCTGTAATATTAATGTATCTTTTCCGACATTTTATGATATACTGAGTAGCTATTCACATACAGATTGTGCTGGGAGAAGTTCGGGTGGACAAGCCAGAAAGTAGATGAATTGCTGTTACCTGTTTTAAAGGAATACAACAAAAAAGAGGTTAGAGCTACTACATTCTTTGTCCCCTCCTGTTGCCAAAGATGCCAATGTACATGGAAATAGAGTATCTTCTAAACAAAATATGAAATTATTTTGGTCCTTGTAAATTAAGAAAGCTTTTCAATGGACGATTATCTAATGTTCACGCTCTTCGTCTTTAATTGTTTCATAAGAAATTACTGATTGAAGTTCAACTTTTTCTTTGAAGACTCAACTGAGGTTGGAAGCATTTTATACTTTCAATGAAAGATTTGCCAAAATTCGTAGCAAGAGAATTAAGAAAGCTGTGAAAGGAATTACTGGTAATCAACCCTCAGAGTGCATAGATGGATCTGCTGAGGACTTGTCTGAGAGTAGGAAGAATGGGTCAGGAATTCCTGACGAAGTTGAGGTTGACAGATCAGGGACATTGAATGAAACAGAAAAAAGTCTTGCTAACGGGAAACAATTAAATTTAAAGCAGTCAAGGAAAAGGAAGAATTCTAGAGATACTGTTGCTAAGACCCAGTCTAGGAAAACAGGGAAGTTGAGGGGCCCTACTTTAGTTCCTCCTGGTCTATCTGGGGTAAACGTGCAAAGAGAAGTGTCAAGTGGTTCTGGTGGGAATAGGAGTGGCAGCAGCAGAGGCAGAGGTGTGGGAGATCAAAGAAGTGTAAAGGGAAGTCTTGGTATTGATTCATGTGAAACTTCATCTAGTGATCATGACAGTTTTGACTGTGAGCATAATGCTCATGGTAAGGAGTTAGAAGGACCGCTCGAGGTGCGAAGGGTAAGCTCTTTTCTGTTCCTGCTAATTGATTACTTAGAAATGTAGAATGGATTGCCTCTGTTTTTTTTGTTATGGAGTCCTGTTCTTTATTGTCTGCTATGTTGTCCAGATGCTGGTAGATTGGAGATTCTGATATCAATAAATTGTAGTTCTAGGCATTTTCTGATGGCTAAAACTTATGATACTTCTCTGTTAATGTTTCTTTTGAGAGATTCTCCTCTCTCTGATAGAACTTCATTTGAACCTACTATTTCTATCTAACATTGTAATATGGCTGTTTGTGTGAAAAAGGCATGTTTATTTTCTAATATCTTATTATTGTACAATTTGCATTATATCAATTTAAAATCTACGTAACAGATGCACAATTACCGAAAGAAGATAAGTAAAGGTTCCTCTGTCTAAATGCGATTACCTAAATTATTAACTACACGAATTGGATGTGGCTCATTTATTTGTCACATACTATTTGAGTGGTGTTGCACAGAAGCCACTCCCTCGGGAATTTAATGGTAGTTTGCTTGAAATTTTGTTTTTTTCCACTTCTTTTCACCGCCAGTTGCCATTTGGTTTCAGCTAAAGATGATGCATTGATACTGTTATGTAGATCCTGAGTAAGGATTATGGCATCGTACCCTTATAAACATATTATAACTACAATCTTTCGTATATTTTACAGCCTTGTCTTTCCAGAAATTTCCCTTACAATCTTCTAATGTGTTGTCCCTTTTTCATTTTTTTGTCATTCTTCCAGTCCAAGCGTTCTCGGAAGATTGTCAACTATGCCATGGGGGACATTGAAAGTGAAGACGTTGACCACTCAATTGATCAGAGCAATGAGACAGCTGTGAATGAAGAGCCGCTTGATGAATTGTTATCTCATTTGCCCACTGCTTGTGGATCTGTTACCACGATCAGCAGAAACGAAGAGAGTATGATATATCTTTCTCCAAAGGATGTATCTAGAAACTATCTTGAATCTGGAGGCGGGTTTTGCTCTAATGAGGATGAAACTAGTAGTCCAGGAGGCTGCAATCATGATAGATTTGTAAATGCTGACTACCTTAAAGCGGGAGGTGGATTTTGTGAGGATGATGATGAGAGAAGTGGTAACCACAATGACATTCACGACTCTACAGCTAGAGTAGAGGATATTGCAGACCTTATACATGGTTCTGGTTCTGTGGATGAGGTGAACTATGATAAAAATAGTGTAGATCTGTTAGGTTCTGATGATAAAAGATGTGGAATCGAGCAAAATAAAAGGACTACTATAGACAAAATTGAGCTGAATCACAATTATGTAAGTACTGGAAGTAATGATGATCAGGCTCAGTCTAACACAGTGGTCTTGATACCCAATAATGCTCATGGCGATTCTGAAAACTCCAAGATTGCATTCAATGCCATGCCTTTTTTAAGAAAGAAGAGGCGGAAGAGCTAACTCTTCTCTTGGGAAGGTAATTTTGTTTATATATAATGATATCTGTAATTTTTCTCTCTGTTCAATTTTTTTTTCGTGGCCCTTGATTGTTGAAAGATAGTCTAGATCAGATTGGCAAAAGAATTATCAGAACTGCATGATCAGTTTGGTTAGTCAGATTTGTAGGATTAATAGATGGAAGAACAAAAAATCATTAATCCTTGTAGCGGTGGTACTAGTTTAGGGTCACCGATTAAACGGTGTTTCATCACCTCAATGCTTTGTCTCGGCAGCTTATGTTATAGCGAAGTTCCAGGTTAATATTTGGTGTGCTGCATGGTGCTTGGAAAAGAGGCCTATTTTCAGGACTCATTTTGGTCAAATGATATCTAAAACAAAGAGTTAACGAGTTGTTAGAAGATGATTATGAAGAAATAGAACATATAACAGTTTAAATTATTCTCCTATTTATTTAATTTTTTTCACCGAGCACTTGATCATTATTAAACAGATCGAGAAACTTTTTTGTCAGTGACTGTGATGGGGTCTAGTGTTGCACTGGGTTTTACACTGTCATGTCATGGGGGCTCAAACAAGGGAAAGATGTGTTAATGTTGAGACGGGAATCCATTATTTCATCTAAGTACATCAAGTCCCCCTGGATAGCTACTCAAAGGAATATATATATGTATGGAATATTAATATCATATTCATTGGTTCGTGTTTCACTCGATGCGTCTTTGTGCTTTTTAATGCTAGAAATTTAGAGGAACGAGGCAGGTAATGTGTTATTACCTTGGTAGTTAGACCTTCTAATTAGGGGATATGATACACAAAAAGGAAATGTATTGATTTTAGGGTAAATTGCAATTTGGTACCCTGTGGTTAGGGGCAATTCCCCTTTGGTACCCTGACAGAAAAATTTTTGCATTGTGGTACCCCGTGTTTTGCTCCGTTTGCGATTTGGTACCCTGAGGTTTTTTTCTGTTAGGATTTAACGGCAAATGTTAGTTAAAATGTCAAAAATCTCCCAAAAAGTCTTCTTTTATGCGTTTAAGTCCTTTCCCTTTACTAAAAGGGATCAAAACATAAAGAATTAAGGCCAAAGTCCTATTTTGGTCCCCCAGTTATGCTTAGTGTTCCAAATTGGTCCCCAGTTATTTTTCGTTCCATATTGGTCCCCCAGTTATGCAAAACTTGACAAAGTTGGTCCCTCTAACGGTTTCCATCCATTTTTCCGTTAAATAAAAGACAAAATTGATTTTTAACTCCTAAAAATTTAAATTTTTTGCATCAATGACTCTTTTCTCTATAATTGAACCAAAATGTAAGAAAGAATAAATAATTTGGGGGGTTTTAGTATTTCACACCAAAACTTAATCTCTCTCTCTCAATCAGATCCTTTTGCATTCTTCTTACACCCAAATTGAAAACAAAACGCAACACCATCACCATGTCCCTCTTCTTCGATCTAACCCCATCGTTATCATCATCTTCTTCTATCCATTGTCGCCGCCGCCACCACCAACTTCTCTCTCTAAGCATCATCTTCTTTTTGCATTTTCCAATCCAATTTCTCAAGAACAATCGCATCTTCTCCTTCTGCAGTAATCAAAGCTTCTGGAATACTCCATATGAATGGGAAATTTAGGAAACCAAGCAAAGCTAAGAGAGGACCAGCAGCTTGCACAGTATCCTCCACACCAAAAGGACCCCCAGAGACCTCATAGAAAATGAGGAAGACGAGAGGAAGAACTGATACTTTTCTGGAGTTATTATTTGCCCTTGGGGAAGGTAATTCGCCTTCAGAATTGTAATCCCCCATTGAAGTAGAAGCTTGTATATTATTAGCAGTAACTCTCAATTTCTAGGTTTTCACTCAAGAAAGAATGAAATCAAAACAAGGTAAATCTCCAGATATCATCACTGAGCAGAGAGAATTTGTTGTTTTTGAGTTATCAATTGAAAGTCAAAACATACAAAATCTGAGAAACCAAAACGGGGTTCCTCTATAATCTATATATGTATACAAGAATCATTCAATTCAAGATCAAATATAATATAAAGCATGAAGATCATGGAATTGAGAAACCAAAAAGCTCAAAATCGAAACCACAAACGAAAAACGAAATGGGGATTGGGCTGAGAAAAGAGGTGTCAAGAGAATGAAGAAGGAACAGACCATGAAAGGCAAGCGAATCCTTTGATGGTAGAATAGATGATGATATTGATACCCTCCATTGAAGCTAGGTCGCAGCGAAGAAGTGTGGAGGCGGCGACGGACTCGAGATCGGGCTTGGGCTTGGACTCGGGCGGGTTGCTGCTCAAGCTCCGATGTGGCAGTGGCAGGGGAGGATGGCTGAGAGTGAGACTGGCCGACACAGAGTGGAAGCGGTTTGGGTGCTCCGGCGGCTCACGACGGTGGAATTTCTGCATTCAGAGTGAGAGATTATTTTTTTCGTGTGAAATAATTTAAAACCCAAGTTATTTTTTCTTTCTTACATTTTGGTACTATTATAGAGAAAAACGTTCTTAATGCATAAAATTTAAACTTTTTGGAGTTAAAAATCAATTTTGTCTTTTTTTTTAACAGAAAAATGGATGGAAACTGTTAGAGGGATCAATTTTGTCAAGTTTTGCATAACTGGGGGACCAATATGGAACAAAAAATAACTGGGGGACCAATTTGAAACACTGAGCATAATTGGGGGACCAAAATAGGACTTTGATGATGTTGATTTTGTTGTTGAGAGGGTTTTTGATTTGTGGGGCTTGATTTTGGAAAAATTTGGGGGTTTTGATTTGTTTGTAGTGTACTAGAATGAAAATTGTAGTTGAATATAGGGATTTTTTGATAAATCATAGATGCTCATTTGTCTTTTGAGGTTCTAAGGACTATTTTGATAAAGATCATAAACTTTTGGGATTAAAGTGTAATTAAATAAGGATCTATTCAAAAGAAATCTTATGAAAAGGAGAAAAATCTATAATATTAGAATTCTAAAGACCCTTTTATAATTAATTCTTTATGTTTTGATCCCTTTTAGTAAAGGGAAAGGACTTAAACGCATAAGAGAAGACTTTTTGAGAGATTTTTGACATTTTAACTAACATTTGCCGTTAAATCCTAACAGAAAAAAACCTCAGGGTACCAAATCGCTAACGGAGCAAACCACGGGGTACCACAATGCAAAAATTTTTCTTTCAGGGTACCAAAGGGGAACCGCCCCTAACCACAGGGTACCAAATTGCAATTTACCCTTGATTTTATCAATAATTGTTAGATTTCAGTTTGCGAAAATATCATCCACAGAAAAATCGGAAAGCGTAGACAACACATCTTACATTCACGTCACGCCAACTTCTCTAGTGGAAGGCCAAGACCATAAAATTATAGTGAATGATTTCACTACTGTCTAACAGATAAAGATAAAAGGACTCACTTGTCTAAGTCGTATTTTCATCCAAACTGTTAATTGCTGCTACACAATATACATGATAGAGTTGTATTTTAATTATTATGATGTACATCATACAAAAGATGGTAAAAACAATTAGAAGGATCCAGTCCCTACAAATCGAATTTTTAAGGATGGTAATCGTCAAGTCAGTCATTATACTTCTGGCCAAAAAAAAATATCGGTCATTATACTTCCATCGTTTCCAAATGGTAGCCGAAATGAGACTTATACCCTTTGAAGTTTAAAGAAAACAATAAACATAGGCCCATCCATCCATGTCTTGAAGGAAGCAAAAGCACAAATAATTGGAAACATGTTAATCTTTTTCTTAAAATTTTCATACATCGAAACTATAGCTATCGAAAACAAAATGATCAACCCCTCCATAGAAGAGAGGTGCAATGATAAAATTTTACATGCCTCTCCCTGTCAAAGAAAAATAATACAGATGAATATCGAATATCTCTCATGTTTTCAAGAACAACTCCTACAATCCTCCCGTTTCTCATATCAGGGAAGAAAAAAAAAGGGAACGTAGGATAGAAAAACATGAGACAGAGAACCTCAACCCTCATTTGGACTAAATTTGTGCCTTCTAAAAGCAAATACTACAACTAGCCGATGCTTTGCTAATTAAAGCCCCTCCTCATCCATCTGATTTTGTTTTCAGTCCTCCCTCTCAACCTCTCCCTGATTTTTATCCCCTAGCACTGCAACCTGATAGGGGGAACACGGAATACCCTTTAAAAGATGATATGTGCAGCATCAATAGGACAAAAAATTCAAAGTAATTCAAATACCTACTTCACCCAAACTAGTTCAAGTTTTCAAGTCATCAGACATTGCAGACGGTATGCAATGTGTTGCAAGAATATCTAAAGTTGCTGCCTTGGCGGTGCTAGTCTTCAACACCACTATCTGTGAAAAAGGTATTCAATATTTCAAATCAGAATCCATATAAAATTCAGGAAAAGCTACAGAACAAGAAAATAAAAGTTTCAGTAAATGATATGGCTTCCCATTTCTTCAAATGTTCTGAATATATCCTGATGATACTCACAGAATTAGAGATGGCTCCCTATTTAGTAAATAGTCAAAATTGTTCAAAATTAAGATTTTTTGTAAGCATATAACTTGGTGGATAGATAATGATTTCAGCTAAATAGTAATAGACAGACAAAGATACAATTTAAAATGAATATGATTATTTCTATTAAGATTTGAAAATCTATCATTGTTTCTTAGTGGATGACTGATTTCTATACTTCGCTTTCTTTTCCACAGCCTTTTCAAAGAATTTTATATATGCTGTGTAAAAAACCACTGGTTAGATCAACGTTGGGTATTAATACAAAATAATAATAACCATATAAATTTGAGGAATTTTTTCCTTCAAAAAAATATATATATTTTAGGCATTTTCTTATAACTTCTAAAAACGGATATGCTGACCAAACCTGTTGATATTCCAGTTCAAACTTCAAATAATCATCATCACAGTTCTCAACCATGCTGACCAAGCTCTTCAGATTCTTCACAGGCTTACCATTAAAGGCAAGAACCTAAGTACAGGAAGACAGCAATTTTAAGAATGTTCAAATTACACCACATGTCAATAGTATATACAAGACGTTCTCTTACCTGAGTGTTAACAATGTCCTCATATCCAATATTGATGTCAGCCACTAAAACCTGACAACACATAATTTCAATTATGAGCAAGCCTAGTATTAAAACAGTGGCACACACATTTATTGGGGAGAAAATGTATGAAATACCTGAGATATAACGACCAGCTGTTCATCAATAGACTGAGCCATTGAATGTAAATGCTTGTCCAGAAGCTTTACGGGGGCATCAAATTCATAATCTTTTCCATACTGGAAATAAGTGAAAAATCCAATATTGACATTAATAATAAAGTATAAAACTGAATACAGGGTACACTTCTAAGTAAAAATATACAACATGCAACAAGAAACCACATGATTGATTTCGAATCCTTACAGAGAACCTAACCAAAGATTTTTAAGCATATACGCTTCAAGTCAAATGAATTAACTAATCTATAAAAGTGCACAAAAGAAAAAAAATACAAAAGCTCCACATTTAAAAAAAAAAAAAAAGCAAAGAATAAATTTCCACTTTCCTTCCATTTCCCTCGATTTTCCTCAGTCCTTCATTAATATCCAAAACAGAGTAAAGAAACAGTTGACAAAACACATTGAGAGATCCTACAACAACAAAACTATTGATGATCCATTTTCTAGAATATTATCTGAGTTTTCCTTCTTATCAGGTGAAAAGCCCTTCAAATCTACAAAATAGTAAGTACTTATAACAAAATCATCACTTGACAAATTCAACAACCGTGAAATACTCACCTCAGAGCGAAGATAGGGTACAGAAACTGCAGCAAAAACAAATCCGGCAACAATGTAGTAGGAAGGGGGTCTGCCTTTGATGTGGGCTGGAATAAGGCGCTTATGAGTTGCAAGTTTTATGTTAAACTCAAGAATCTTTGACTTACGGAGAACCTTGACTAGAGCTGTGTCTCCAGTGTATTTCTGAGAGACAAGGTAGCTGAAACCAATGCGCTCCCCATGCCTGAATGGAACTACAAATATATCCCAAACTGGATATTAGCTCTAACTACTAAGAAGCCATGTAAAAGAGAATTTCTAGAAAACTTCCGTCATATTCAATTGTACAAGTAAACAAAACACCAAAGTCCAAACTACTAATATTTATAATAAATATCCGAGTAGATGGATTTTTTTGGGGGGACACAATTAAGCCAAATGTGTTGTATAGAGCTCCAATTAGCCATTGTGGCCAAAATAAATTAAACAGCACAATGTAGTCCTATTAGATGTTTCATATCAATAATAGATTTTGTAAGCTTAACCAACTGACCCCTCTTATACTGCAACTTGCCACACAAACTCTGCCCAGAGAATAGGGATAAAACAAAATAAGAGACATAAGGACTTTGGTGCAATGATTGTCAAGAAAAAAGAAGTTGATTTATCTAATATTAAAACTTATAGTAAAATTCATGCCAATGGGATAGCTATCTAATTAAGAAAATAAGTTGAGGTTACCTGTTCCATCATTGGCAATGTTAATCCCATCAAAGCTAAGAATGACATCAGAGGGCTTCAGAACATGAGATTCTGGAGCAGTGGGTTCAATTCTTCTGATTCGCACACCTTTCTGATCAGGTCCCATTCCAATTGATGTTCGCAGATCAGGATTTTCCATCTTCTGCCACTCAACTCCAAGAATTGGAAATCCTGCCAGGGATAAGACCAAAACTAATTTTTTTTAATGAAAAATCAGAATCAAACACACAATGATGCAATAACCAAAAAGTTCAAACCACAACAGCCAGTTCAACAAAAATGAATGTAAATGATAAGAGAAAGAAAATAGAACAACACATTTTCAAAACATGTCTCCATCCAACACCTTCGGTTTAAGTTTTCCAGCCTCCCCGCCCCCCAAAAAAAAACAGAAAAAGAAAGAAAAACTTTCAAAAGATTTGATCAATAAATCTAAAGACTCCATTAGGTACCTGTATATGCCCCATTCTTTTCATAATCTTGGATGAAATGCTGGATAACAGGAGTGGGTATCACATATCCTATATTCTCCACATCTTCATGTTTAAGAGACTGGAATGCAATTCCCACACATTTTCCCTTATCACTAAAGGCAGGCCCACCAGAATTGCCTGAATTTATTGCAGCATCTATCTGCAAAGGTATTTGAAGGAACCAGCAAATGTCAATCACCAGATATAAATGAATAAACTCAGAGGTTTGATAGTTTACATATTCTAAGATTATAACCTGCAATCCAAGAAGTTCAGTAGAACCATGAACATAAGAGAGTATCTCCATTCGTGAAACAACACCGCTAGTTACAGAGATTGTGTCACCTCCAATCGGATATCCCACAACAGTCACAGCATCTTGCAGTGCAGGCAGATCTCCAAACTCCACAGGTGAAACTCCCTCCCAGAACTCATCATCACTCACCGTAAGCAAAGCTGAAACATCATTAAGGAAAATTAGCACAATAAACTAATTTTCAACAAAAGCACATATGGGAAAAATATATGATCCGATATAACCATTGTCGTAGAATCCAAATAAAGATTATGCCCATAGTTCATGGTCATTGGAATGAATGGGATGGCTTAAAGAATGAAATATTAGTAGGTCTTCTCCTAATACCTTTAAGTTTTTAAGAAAGTTGGCTCTTCACAACCGTGTTATCAAACAGTCAGAAATCCAGTCCTTGCCATCCTCACTCTTTTCCATTAAATCAGCTCAAGGTTAGCTAGGCGTATGCTTTGCCCACAATACAAGCCCAAAATGACTTAGGCACAAGAGGAAGTTTAAGACTAATATAATCATTCTTGAGCCTTCTCCTAACAACTTAAGCTTTTGGAAAAACTGGTTCCTTAAGATAGAAAGGAAATAACAGAGGAAACCCTCTAATTTCTTGTTTAAGTGTATTACAACAAAAAGTGAAATAAACCAACATTTCTTTTTCTTTTTTTTGTGTGTGTAGGGGGGGAGGGGTATTGCAAAAGAAGCCCCTACTAAACCTTGGGAGCAGAGTGTGGGTAAAAGTGCACAGGTAGGAATCAAACATTGGACATCAAACTCACCTCAATCTAAAGACTAAGATGCCACGTGAGACTAAAGTGATTGTCAAAACTGAGAGAACATGGTATTTCCTTTTTTTTTCTGAGCTTACTGGGCAGATATTGAAAAAAATGAACTTTAATTTTTAGTTTTTCAAAAGCAAAGTAAAAATGATACGACTCTATAAGAACTTGTCTTTCCCAATTACTGTTATTGCATGTTCCTTATTGGGTCTCGCTCATTGTTATTCTTTCACTCCTGTATCGTTTGGTTTATATAAACAAACACAAAATTCTTTATAAACAAACACAAAAGCATATAGCTTGTTATTATACAGTTAGATATTCACAAACGAGGACAAAATCAGTAATTCCTATATATAAGCAAGTAATAGCAGTTATGTTTCTCTGGGAGCAATTTCCATTGTCAAAGGGGAAAATCCTGGCCGTTTAGCTATTGTTGAATATATGATTCAAAATTAATTAACTACTTCTATGAGCATATTCAGTTATTATTTTAGTTGATGTCAAGTCTACTTATTTAGGAATATTAATATTTTCTGTTATATCTGTTCAAAATCTGTTTGCTGATTGAATAGTAAAACCTCAACAGTTATAACAGTTCTTCTGGATTAACATGCAATATTAGCTAAGACCAAATAAATACCTACCAATGTCGCACTCGGTTCCAATGGCTAGCACCGTTGCTAAATATTTCGTATCAGAACCACGTTTCTTGAGCTTGACCTGGGTATGATGCTCCACTGAATGCGCATTCGTCAAAACCCTCCTCCCCGCAACAATGAACCCACTACTGCTAGAGCTATACTGCCTTTTCCTCTGCCACGGAAGCGAGAAATTCGGCTCCGTATGCACACAAAAAACCTTCACCACAGCGTCCATGGAAGGAACCACCTTCACAGCGCTTTCCCACTTAGGCATCATCGGTGGTTCAACAACCAAACCCGTCGGAGCACAATCTCCGTTTTGTACAGCAAGCCTCGAACTTCTCCGCTCCGGCGAGCCTACTACTACATGAGGTTGCGCTTTATCCTTGCGCTTAAACTTCTTGGGGCGGCCGGGGCGGCGAGTGGAGGACTCCGGAACAGTTGCATCGGCGCCGTCGAAGGCGGAAAAGGAAGGGACTGAAACAACAAGATCGGTCGTTGAGGTTGTAGCGTTCTTGGGGTGTTTATCTTCGGCACTTTCACCGGAAGGGCTTTTAGGTTTCCGTCCGCGTTTTCTCTTAGTTTCACCCATTTCCTGCAAAAGGGAAACAGGCGATGATGATGAGCTTCAGAAAGCTGTGTGAAGGTTTGAACTTTGAAGCTGCTTTATGGTATTAGTGAATACAATAGGGTTAGGGATTTTGGTTATTACAAGAAAATGAAGAAATTTTGAATGGGAAGAAGATGCATACAATTTCTACCTTTGCGAAGAATCAGAGGCGGTACCAAGAAGTACCAACCAACCAGAGACAGACGACTCATCAGAGGCCAGAAAATGAGCCAATGAGGAAGGCTCGTCACAATTGGGCCACATCATTGGGCCTTCTTAGACCCACATCATTAATTTTCCATTGTATTATAAATATTAAAAGATGCATTTTCATTTTTATCCTTGAATTATAGGGTAAATTTCGTTTTAGTTCTTAAATTTTTTCTTATTATGTTTTAGTCTTCAAATACATGATTTTGTCTAGTTTCTGTCGTTATCTATTAACCGGATGATTTTTCTATCTTACATGTTTTAATAAGTGAATTAACAGAGAGAAAATTATTTTTTTCTTGAATAAAAAAATCAACTGCAAATTTATATTTAGTTTGTGAATAAAAATGAAGGATTTTCTTTTTATCCTTGTCAATCTATTTATTACGATATATATATAAGAGAAAAATTATTCATCTTAATTATATTGGTCAAGAATGACGATAGATATCCACGAAATTATGTATTTAACTAATGGTAAAATAAATATGATAGTTTGAACACCAAAACATAATTCATGTTATATTATAATATTAAACGATATTTTGACCTAATAATGCTCACAATAATCACTTTTTTTTGGTACATTGTAATAATCACTCTAATTTTTTTTATTAAGATAAAAAAGGTGTAAAAACACAGCAAAACTAAGATCGGAGGCCTGTATACAAGTTAAACGAGTTACTCACGGTGGCGGGCCCACGATTAAACATGCCTGCATCAATACTAGAGGATGCAATAAGTCATTGGGCCTTTATCATCGTCATAGGAAAAACATAATCCAACTTATTACAACTAAAAATACTAACATAATAAGACATAGAAGAAGTAATGATTTTTACGGTCGTTATCAGAGAAATTTTGGCACGCTTCCAAACTTTCTTATTTTGTAGTCTCCAAATGTCATCCAAGATAACGAAAATGGTTAGCCAGACATCATAGTATTGTGAAGGATTCCTTTTCCATCGCTTGATCCAAACGCTAGAGCCATCGCTAAAACATGTTCGGCTCCGAACTAGTTCTGATGGAAACCAGGAGACCTAACAAAACTGCTCTAGCAAAATTGCAGCTTAGAAAAATGTGGGAAACATAATCATCAAGTGAGCTACAAAAAGAACAAATGACGTCACATATGAGATGGTCACAATAATCACTCTAATGACATTCTAAGTTTGTCAATTATTTACTTATTTTTACTGATTATCTCAAACTAGAAAAGTATAAAAGAAATAATTATTTATAAATAAAACTTATTTTATTTATATCATAAAAGTAAGTTAAGTATCTAAATAACTCAATCACATAATTAGATAATGAATTTATTAATTTAAATATTACATATTAAGAACCTCTTATATTTAATTTGTATCCAACCAATGAATAAATTATTAAATAATCCATAACTTAATCTTTAAAATATGACAATTGTCTATAATTTTGTTTCTAAGTTAATTTCATAGACAAAAAAAAATTCCATACAAATTCAAGCATAAAAAATATAAATTTATTAACTAAAAAAATATTAATTCAGTTTAAATTTAAGAACAAAATTGCTGATGATTATAATATCCCAAAGATCAAGTTAGGGGCTTTCAACATGTTGAGGAAACTCGCCAAGTTACAAAAACCAACCAAACTCATTAGTCTCGATCGGTTTGGATGAGAAAACTTGAGTTGTTGGGTTTGGGGGATTGTAAGTTTTAATATTTTTAATAACTCAATTCAACTCAATTAGCTAGCCCGTAAAAATTAAGAAAAAAATTATTTTTTATTTAATAAAATTATGTTTTGATCTCTCAAATGATATTATTTTTTCAATTTAGTCCTTCATAGATTTTTATTCTCAATTTAGTCTCTCAAAAATAAATTGTAAATGACCAAATTGAAGTAAAAAATTTAAGAGGAACTAAATTAAAAAAAGATATTAATACATGAGAAATAGTTAAAAATAGTTTAAGCCAACTTTCTACTATTTAGTTTGATTTAACTTGATTTTTTTTTAACTTAACCCAACTCAACTGGGCAAATAATATAATAACCCAAACCAATTCCCTCTTAACCCAATCCAACCCGAGAAGTTTTGTATTTTAAATATATAGCAGTGTTGTCATAACCGAATCGGACAAAGACTCGGACAAGTGTTCAGTTCACGGTTTGATTGGTTGAACCATTGATCGAACCGGATGACACAATAAATAATTATTTTTAATATATCAAAATAAACCCTCTATAATTTTTTTTTGGGGTCTAAGAGGTGTAACACCCCAATTGTTGAAGAAGAACCTTTTTGATAGATAATAGAATTTGAGAGGCATAAAATAATTATGGAAGTATAATTTACAAGGAGACTTTGGAAGGATATAACTAATGAATGGTAAAATAGGTGAAAAAATAGGTAAAAGTATGAAAGAGAATCTGCCAGGGACTAAACTGAAAAGTAAAGAAGTGAAAGATGTGTTTGTAAGTTACGTTAAAAATAATTATGAGAATGAAACAAAGGTATGGGAGTGTTGTAGACAAAATGAGGAATACAATGGTGGAGGATTTGAGTAGTTTTAAGGGTCTTAATGTGATGTTTCAAAGAATAAAGGGGGTAGGAGCCTAGAAATTAGAAAGTTTGGGGGGCAGAAGTATAGTTTTACCCCAAGAAGGCAGTGAAATGAAAAAAAAAAATCCTCAAACCGCCGGTTCGGTCCAACGGTTGGACCCGGTTTTCCGGTTATTCCCGGTTCAATCCCCACTTCGTTTTTTTGGGTTGAACCAGACCGCCTTGCACTTCGACTCCCGGTCAGACCGGCCGGTCCGGTCCGGGTTTAACATCATTGATATATAGAAATTGTCTTTGAACAAATTTAGTAATAAAAATTGATTTTCTCAAAAGTTTACTTACACTTTTTTTTTTTTTTTTTNAAGTTTTTTTTTTTTTTGCCAGATTACTTACACTCTTTGAACATGGTAAATTGACCAACTTTTTCACCAAACTTTGGAATCAATTGGATGGCCATTTTTCACTTTCCACCGTTTTGGTTCGGATCTAGGAAGCATGGACACTTCATTATGAGGACTTCATAAGTTTCAAAATATAAAATTAATATTTTGTAACTTTAACATGACAAACAATATAAAATAATAATACATATGACATATATTATGAATAGATATTATAATTTTGAAGGGTTTCATTCAAATTTGTAGATTTTTAATTACTTATATATATAAAAATATGTTATGTCCTCATGTAAGTTTAAGAATTTGACTCCGTATCCGTATTGTGTCCCGTATCCGGTCAGTGTCATGCTTAATAGTTTTAGAGTTTTGGACTCAACCCCACCAAACTTTGCCGTATCAACATCATACACAAGTTCAAGTCCTCACCTTTCTTTCTTTCTTTCTATTGAAGCTGCAGCGAACGCAATATCTCACTTCTCTGATCTCTCTCTCTCTGGTCGCATTCGCCTTCGACGACGTTAGACTACCGGCACGGTCTCCTCAGACTCAGAGTCGTCACTCTGTAAACTCTTGGTATTTTCTCCGTCTCTTTCCGATTGAAAAACTTTACCTCACCTTATTCTTCATTTTTTCTTTCTTCCATTTTTCTCTCTACACGCCTTTCCCTTTCTCCCAATGCTTATCTCTCTTTCAATTCTTCCACCCACCTCCCCTATTTCTCAATTTCACTTGAAGAATCTTTCTTAGCTCTCAATTCTCAATTCCCTTCCCAAGATCTCCTTCAATGTCAGAAGGCTACGCTATCGAGCTCTACTTCGACCCCGCGCTAGAAAACCAGGTCTTGAAATCCTGGAACGTACTAGCTCGCCGTCAAATCAGCACCCAGCTCATCGAAATCGAGTCTCGCCCACACATCACTCTCTTCTCGTTCTCGACCCCATTCTTGGATTCGCCAAAGCTCGAATCCCTCCTCAAGAATTTCGCCGCCAAGCAAGAACCCTTGCCCCTTTCTTTCTCTTCAATTGGCTGCCTACCCAACGACGATAATGTCCTGTTTCTCTCTCCCACGCCTTCAATTCGGCTGCTTCAGTTTCAATCGCTTTTGTGTGATGCAATCAAGAAAGAAGGCGTGGAGATAGGAGACGAGTATCGACCAGATTCGTGGATTCCTTATTGCTCTGTGGCTCAGCAAGTGCCCAAGCTTAGGATGGGAGAGGCGTTTTGTGTGTTGAAGGACTTGAAATTGCCGGTTTCTGGGTATGCCATGGATATTGGTTTGGTGGAGTTTTCACCTACTCGCGAGCTCTTCTCATTTGTGCTTGGCAACAACTCTGTAGAGCCATGAGGTTGTGTAGATTGTTCTAGAATTTAGGCTTATTTTCCTACACTTAATGCTAGTGTGTTGGATCTCTATAGATTAAAGCCAATGTCTCTTATTCTAGAATTTGATTGATTGTCAGTTTTTAGTGTCTTGTTTTCATAAGATGTGGGTTTTGTTGTCTTCTTTACTTTTAAGAATGTACTACTGGGAATCTTGATTCTTCCTATAATACTGTTGGTATAAAGAATGTGAAGCTGACTGGCCGTATGAATCTTGGCGATCACAAAGTTGTTATAGAGGACGATTAAAAGATAACAATGTTAAATAAATCTGGGTATGTGCATATTGTTAGAACTTTGAATCATACTGGACACGTTTCTAATATTTCAAGGATTATGTTTCATTGAAATGGTTAGTTTTAGAGGGATTTGGGAGCAATGAGAGGGCGAGATTTTTCAGATATCTTCTTTTTATGCTGGTGTCTGGTGGATTTGGCTGGAGCACATTGCTAACATCTTTAATAACAAGTCTCTATATGACTATATCTGTCATTGTTTAACATTTGGGATGCATCTATTCTGGAGCAAATCGCTAACAAGTCTCCTTGTTAGATATGTATGCTTTGGGAGTTTCAAGTTTCAACAAAACATGACAACCATTGTTGTTCCTAGTCTCTTAATGCAATCTTGTAGTTTGAGTATCATCTTAATATTGATATTACCAATGGTGATTTAGAGGGATCTGGTTGTATTGATGTTACTCTCTACTCCTTGTTTGGTTAACACTGATATGCATCCTGTTTGGGCACTAGACTCCCTTTTAGTACTAGTATTTTCTCTTTTCTATTCTGTTCTACATTTATCAGACACTAGGAAGCATAGACATGAATGTTATAATGAGAAGAGCTTATGCAATGCTTGAGATTAATATGCTAAGCATGAACAGTATAGCTTTTATTGTTTTTCTTTTTTTACTTCTCAGCTTCTTTACCATGATTTACCATTCATAATTGGTATTTTGGTGTTGCAATCCCTTTAGAACATTGCATTTGTCTTTGTGTTTTCTATTGTTGATGGCTTGTATAACTTTTTATTACTGAGTGGCAAGTATAATTTTGTTGAACAGTTGAAATAGTATCTTTGTAAATATATTTGTAAGCAAAAGAAGCTTTTCAGTTTTTAAATATAAAATTTTTACATCGATTTTTAATTTTGTCTCAAAAGTTTGTTTACTATTAATTTTGTTCTTGAAGTTTAACCTCTTGATCGATTTTAATTTTTATAGAAACTGATGTATATATTAAAGTGAAATGTGAGCTATGATGAATTCTGGTATGAAGTTTGTACTTCCGCTTCAATTTGATACTGCACAAGTGCACAGAGTGACAGTGGAAACTTGAAGTTAACTTTTTCTTTGGACAGAGGCTAGAAATCAGAGTGAATACCAGCACCACAGATCTGATTCCCTGTTTTATTTCTTGAGAATTTGATGATGTCAACGCATGAGTGCATTGGATATTTTGGGGGGTTTTTTTTTCTGGGTATAATATTTTGCGTTAATTTCCTTTTTATTTTTACTGTATAGTACCAAGCGCAGTGTAATGCAATAATGTATCCATCTCTCTCTACATCATGACCTCTTTGTTCAAGTTGACATTGACACGACATGCATGATTGATCCTCATGACTCGTATTGTTATTCTCTAAAAGAATAATCGCCTTGTTTATGCTGGGAGATAGGCAATAAATCAATTGGCTGGAATAGAATAACTGTATTAATATTATTGAGTAATCTTATGTCCATAGATTAATAATAATCTTGACCCATATCAGTCATAATCTTGACCCATATATAAATTTAAGGACAAAAACGCTACACGAAGAAGAATTATGAGAAAGGTGAATTGATGATGATAATAAGAAGTACAAAATCAGACGTTTGAGCCTTTGAGGTCATTCAAGTTCAACTTTTGTCTTGACTAATAATCATTATTTCAACCTTCAGAACAATCATCGCAATCCAAGCTTTTCCTTGATAGAGTTGTCATGTTCCAGTCATAGAAAATGACACTAATTGAAATATGGGTAAATTGCAGTTTGGTATCATGTGGTTAGGGGCGGTTCCACTTTGGTACCCTGAAAGAAAAATTTTTGCAGTTTGGTGCCCCGTGGTTTGCTTCGTTAGCGAATTGGTCCCTGTGCTTTATTTCTGTTGGCATTTAACGGAAAATGTGATTGTGACCACGCTAAAATGTCAAAAACCTCCCAACAAGTCTTCTCTTATGTGTTTAAGTCCTTTTCTTTTACTAAAAGGGATCAAAACATAAAGAAAACAAAAACTAAAGAGTACATTATATAATTTTACTGTTGAGTTGAAATTAATTATAAAAGGGTCTTTAGAATTCTAATATTACAGATTTTTTTCCTTTTCATAAGATTTCTTTTGAATAGGTCCTGATTTAATTACACTTTAATCCCAAAGGTTTATGATCTTTATCAAAATAGTCCTTAGAACCTCAAATGACAAATGAGCATTTATGGTTGGCCAAAGTCCTATTTTGGTCCCTCAGTTATACTCAATGTTCTAAATTGGTCCCTCAGTTATCAAAAACTTGACACAATTGGTCCCTCAAACGTTTTCCATCCATTTTTCCGTTAAAAAAAAAAAAGACAAAATTAATTTTTAACTCCTAAAAGTTTGAATTTTTACATTAAGGACATTTTTCTCAATAATAGAACCAAAATGTAAGAAAGAAGAAATAACTGGGGGGTTTTAGTTTATTTCACAACAAAAAAACTCTCTCTCTCTCTCTCTCTCTCTCTCTCTCTCTCTCTCTCTCTGTACATGATTTTTGAATCTGACACGCCCCAAACGCCGATGGCCGTCCGTCGAGCACTTCAATTCCTCCGGTCGAACGACCCCGAATTCCGGCTACAAGCCGCTCACGATATCCGAGTCTCACGAACTGGCTCTTCTCGCTTTGCTTAACCTTGTCGTCAAAGACGAAACGTATCTACGCCGCAATTTCCCCTCTTTCAATTCCACAATGTATAACCTAATTAGATCCCAAATCTCGATTCTTTGATTAGGGTTTTGAAATTTTCCGAGGGTATGTTATTATCTTTATTGGATGGAAGGTTTCGAGGGGATTTAGATTAAATTATACTGGGCTGTTTAGGTTCCTTTGTTGTTGTTATTGCTGCAACTTGATGCGTCCGATTTCATTCTATTATGCGCTTTTTGTTTCAATGCTTTCTTCAATTTTGGATTTGTGCTCTTTATGAAATACATGTGATGCGTTGAAGTCATCAAGTTTGGAATTCAGTTTAAAAGTTGTCTCGAAAGACCCATTTGAATGATGTGAAGGAGGTTGTTCTAAGACACTCATAGGGTAATTTTGAAGAGGTTGCTGAGGTTGAATTTGAGAAGACATATCTCAAATTTTATAACAAGATTTGATTAGAGAAGAAAATTGAGATTTGGGGTTAGAGGATTTGGTTTAATCTTGAAACCCTTTTGTTCTTTTGAGAATAGAGACAAAGGGAGTTTTGGGGTTAACTAATGAAGAAGACGAGAGAGAGAGAGAGAGACTAGAGAGAAGTTGGTGTGGAATAAATTAAAACTCCAACTTATTTCTTCTTTCTTATAAAAATGGGTTAGGGACCTATAAGTGCAATGAGGAAATGCTGATATATCGTTTTTTTTATTGACGTGACAATTTTTTTTAAGATAACAGGTGCTGACGTGGACATAATGGGACAATTTTGGAAAAACTTAGGGGTTTTGATTTGTTTGTAGTGTACTTGAATGAAATTTATGGGGTAATTTGTGGGGCTTGATTTTGGAAAAATTTGGGGGTTTTGATTTGTTTGTAGTGTACTTGAATGAAAATTTTAGCTTCTGGTATTTGAATATGGGGATTTTTTGATAAATCATAGATTCTCATTTGTCTTTTGAGGTTCTAAGGACTATTTTGATAAAGATCATAAACTTTTGAGATTAAAGTGTAATTAAATCAGGACCTATTCAAAAGAAATTTTATAAAAAGGAGAAAATTCTATAATATTAGAATTCTAAAGACCCTTTTATAATTAATTTCAACTCAACAATAAAATTATATATGTACTTTTTAGTTTCTGTTTTCTTTATGTTTTGATCCCTTTTAGCAAAGGGAAAGGACTTAAACACATAAGAGAAGACTTATTGGGAGGTTTTTGACATTTTAACGTGGTCACAATCACATTTTCCGTTAAATCCTAACGGAAATAAAGCACAGGGGACCAATTCGCTAACAGAGCAAACCACGGGGCACCAAACTGCAAAAATTTTTCTTTCAGGGTACCAAAGTGGAATCTCCCCTAACCACATAGTACCAAACTGCAATTTACCCTTGAAATAATAATTGAATGATACATTGGTTTCGCACCTCACAGTTGAGCTTGAGTAAATAATTTCACTCTTTTCTTGTCAGACAAGCAAAGTACACACATAAAGTACACCTTATTTACGTTACACTTTTCACTTCAAAATCTCTATTTAATGAAACATAAAGTTTAAATTCAGCCAGCACACACACACACATATATATATATATGATCAATTATACTGTATAAACCGCACACAAAAAAAAGAATCAATTACTCATTAGGAATTAATTTATTAGGAGCGGTCGGCCAAAATATTTCCAAAAAAAAAAATTCAAGAAATTTGACGCAACTAACTAGCTAACCAACCAGCCAACCAAATTTATAAGCCGACGAACCTTTTCTCTTTCCTGTGTATACATGCATTACATATCCATGCATGCAAGTATCTAAATCAACTATCACATCTGTATATATTCATATTTATAATCAAATATTGGATGATGATGAAGATGAAGCATGTCTACGAATAATAGCAAACATAAGCTCACTCCAAAAATCCACAGGACCAGGCATACACCAATGTGTACAATCATTATAACCTCTCATCCACTTATTCCCCCAAAACTCACCAGGATGACCATCTGGCCTCAATGTCATAGCTTTGGTCACATCCAACATCTCATATTTCACTCCTCTCTTTTCTCCTTCCTTCTTCCCTCTCTCAAACTCCTCCATTTGCACCCTCCTCACTTCCCAATCAAACCTTTCCCAATCGATCTCCTCCTCCCGGGCCGGGCCGGTCCGGTTGCAGTACCCGCCCGTGTTCCACACACCGCCCTCGAAATGGGCCGGCGCGAACGTCCGAACCATCACCAATTGGTCCTTGTTGGAGTTGGTGTTGATGAAGTTGAAGGTGGACCTAAATGCCATCCTAAGAGGGAAGTCTACATTGTAGGATGTGGTATTGGGCTGGTTGCAATAGACACAGCCCATTATGGATTGGGCCTGGTGAAGGTACATTACGCGAAAAAACCAATGGGCCGAATTGATGACTGTATAGTGAAGTGTAGGGAAAGGTTGGGCCCAATCTTGATCCAATTGGTCCAAATAGAGATCGAACTCGCTGGATCCTGTGCCATTGATCATTCTTTCTTGGGCTTCAATGAGGAATCGGCACCATAGGCTCATTATTGTGAAATTGCTCTTTGGGAAGTACCATTTTCGAAATCTGTCTTCTGAGTCCTTGTATACTTCTACTGGCTTCTCCTCCTGCCATCATGTTAATCTTGTTAGTTTTAAGTAATTTAAAGTTGGAACAAATATATAAATGAGTACTTGAAAATATGCACAAATTAATTATTCAATCCATAAAAGTCTATTTTACTCCTTTTAATCTCTAAAAGTCATGAAACAAATACATTTTAGTTTATTTTTTTACTTTACAACTTAATCCTTGAAAAGAATAGGCTTAACATGATATTAAAGTATGTAAATAAGAATTTCACAAGATAAATTGTTGATTTATGTATCCTTTAGGGAAAAAAATTTATATTTACTTTTGAAGTTAATTACTTAATTAACATGATATTTATTAATTTGTAGATTATTTTTTTCATAAAAGAATTTGGAAAGAGAGTGGTATTGAAAACAAATTATCTTCAAATAATTAATTTGAAAGATTTTTGAAAGGACTGGAATGAAAATTCTTTTATTAGTATGGACTAAAATATAAAGTTTAAATATTTGGTAAGAGTTTCTAAACTCTTTTGAAGTGTTAACATTTTAAAATATGTTAATAATATCCTCTTATAGGTGTGTTTAACTTTTTTCCAAGTGTGTAACTAGACAAAAGGTTACAAATACTATACCTTTTAAGTTACCAAAATATTAACATGAAATTACTAGACATACAAATACTTAAAAAGATATAGCTGCTCGCATTTTTGGGGGAAAAAAGAAGTATCAAAACTTTGAAAATCATTATCAATGTATTTGAGGTCGCCACCATATTTGTTAGGGCATATATACAACATATATAAGTTTTATATTTTGTATGTTTGTTATGTGTAAATCTTCTATAAATAACTAAAAAGTTTTTTTTTCTTTGACCCATGAGCACTTGATTGACTAACTTTTTGGGTGATTTAATTATGGTAATTTCTTTCCATGAAAACTTTATGGATGCTAATAATTATTGCATTGGATGCTATTAACATGATGAGATCCTTGGGTTAAATGAAATGATTACATATTACAAACAAGTACAAGGGAAAATTAAACTCATGAGTCATGACAATTAGGACAAATTTTCCATCTCATTCCTTGCCTGTTAGATGAATTAAAAAACTCATAATAAAACCAAAAAAAAAAACGATAATTAGAGAATAATTTTTTTCTATGGGAAAAAAAGAAGATATCAATTACGACAAATATTCCATCTCATTGTTTGCCTCAACCAATCAACTTGCAATAAAACCAAAAAAAGACGACAATTAGAGAAGAATGCTTTCTATGGAAAAAAAATGTCATGGCCGGCAATTAATGAGTTAATATTGACAAAATTATATACAACGATATGGCATGATTATCCATCCTAACTATATATATGTATTTTTTTGGTGATGAATTATATATATGTATTTGTTTGAATGATGAAAGAATATTAAATGTGAGACATCTCTGTCGAAGACATTTGGACTTTTTTTGGCCTAAATGACGTTTACAATTTTTTTACTTAAAAAAAATTATCCTAACTTTCTTTTTTATTTTATTTTTGGTAGACATCCTAACTATCTTTTGTTTTTGGTAACGATCCTAACTTTCTTTTCAATGGGCCAAATTTGATAAGTAAATTATTTAAATATTTTTTTCTAATTTATTTGTAGGCATTTATGGGAAAAGTATATGGCTGCCATCCTAAATTGCAACTAAAATATTTTTTCATACACATGTTAAATATAGAACATTAAAGAAAAAAATATTAAAACTTTTTTTCTTTTGGGAGGAAAAAAACAAAACTCCTACAAGTGTCATATAAGGCAAAAAGTCAGACATTTATGCCCATATAATCCATATAATTTAAAATCTCGGATTCTACATATTGCCAAAAAGAAACGTCCCACCAGCTGTTTGGTGTTGTGATTAAAGTTTTTTCCAAATTTCTTTTATCTACCAAAGAAACAAAAAGAATGAGTTGTTTTCTAAATGTGAACCAAATGAAACAGAATTTGTCCAAAGCTAATGATGAGAAAACAACCCCTGAATTAGTCAAACTATCCAATGCACATCTCTGTTTTGCTCTGTTTTTCACTTTCACTCGTTACCCATGAGTCATCAATCACACATCACACGCATTGGGCATTTGACTAAAGTAAAATAGGAACTGATTGTGATTTTGGAATTATGTAGAAGAAAGAATTATATGCCTATGGAATCAAATAAATTAATCACATAAATTCAAGCTTTTTCTCTGCTTTTCCAACTTGGTTTGGTTAAGAGAGAATCACATTCCCTTTGAGACCAAGCAAGGAATTAAAACGTGTAAAAGAAAGAATGAATCATGAAGGAGAGTAGCGAGAAATTTGAGTGGTTCAGAGCGAGAATAGGAGAATTTAGTTTTCACTAGCGTGAGAATTGGACTGACCTGTGATAAGAGACAAACGAGGGAATCCATATGGTTCCTAGACACAGAGTCACCTATGAATGCCATGTTTTTATCACGAACAATCTGGAGGAAGATTTTGGGGTTGAAACTCTCGAGTTCACAATCATCAGGCTTCCATTTCCAGTTCAAAAAATCGCTGTCTTTTCTGCCTTGCATGAAGCAATTCTTCGACTCAGGAATAGAGGTGCAACTATAATTTGTGTAATAAGATGGCTCTCTCTGCGCACGAACCCACTGACCCTTAGTCAAGTTACACGTTTTCTGCTCTGAAAAACTCAAAAGATTTAAACTTTAATCATGTAACCACATACCCAAATGAATTTAAGCAAAATGAAAATCATGATTTAGGAATTACCAACCGTTTTGGGGTTTCAATGTAGGAGGAGAGACATAATTGGTTGAAGCATGTTGTTGATGTTTGATTGGAGGGTGGGGAATTTCAGAGTGTGGAGGAGAGAGAGAAGGAGAGGGATGATTAGGGATGAGAGTGAGTGGGTTTGGATAATAGAGAAGGAAGAAAGTGAAAATGGAGGCTATGAAGAAAGACGTCACAACTAAAGGCACCCCAGTGATGACGTTGAGGCCGAAACATCGCTCTCTTTTGTTATAGCCATTAAATGTATCAGAAAAAAGTGAACTATTGGATTTCATGGTATTGGAGATGCAGAGACAATGAAAGAGAGAGAGAGAGAGAGAAATGAGAGGTTTAAACTTTAAAGGGAGAGAAGATGAAGGAGCATGGGAATACAAATACTAGGAATTGATAGATAGTATGGTGTTTGAGAAACGCCTATATTGTGACAGTGAACATGGCCCGATCAAAGAGTGTATTGACTTCGAGTAATTAATTACATAATTAACATTTATTATATAACATTAATGGTTTTAAAGGAAGAATTGATTAGTGTGAAACAAAAAATTTGTTGCGAGTGGAGAAGAAGGAAAGAGGGATGGTGACATGTGGCAAAGTGGTATTAAGGAAAGCATGTGAGATTGTTGGACCAGAGCAAAAATACCCTGATTTATCGGCGAAATCGGATGATAAATTCAACTTTATAAGGGATTTTAATTTCATAAATGTTAATATAAAAGCTTGTGTAATCTGTATTAGTGAATGCTTTCCTTACATCTCACCAAGCTACCACCAAACCACCAACACACATTACGTGTTCCCTATACCCTCTGTTTTTAGAATAGCAATAAAATTCGTTTGGCTTTCCATGAAATAATAAGAATAAATATTTCTTCCACTAGTGGAAATAAATGAAAACTTGATTACTTCTATATTTACGTTTTTAATAATATATATATATATATATATATATAT
>QANZ01042707.1:84837-102013 GCA_003254925.1 Chamaecrista fasciculata
AAAAGAAAGAAACATAGAAAATAGTGACTAGGAAAGGTAGGGACCAAACTGCTATCTGGCCCACGTTAATCTAGCGAATGAAACTGTGAGTGTAGTCCACTGAAAAAAGTTCAAAGAAAGAATGAATGAAATTGTGTGTGACTGTTATGTATGCTAGTATTTTCTTTCATGGAGACATGACATTGATCGATACCAAAACAGACATTCCAGGGGAAGTCGTACAAGATTCACAAATCACCTCCATAAGCCAAGTGGCCAAACTACCAAATTGAAATGACAATAGACATAGCATATAATTATTGTTTTATTCTTTTTGCGCACAATTGCAAGTTCAGGTTCCCACGGAGCATCTTCTTCCTGCTTACACTACACATGTGAACCATAGACATCTATAGATAAAATACAAGTTACACTATTGGCATCAGAGTTTGCGCACAAAATATTAAGTCCTCATGAACTCCAAAATGGGAGGTTGAACGAAAACCCTTGTCATTTACGATTTCAAGAGGTCACATTAATCCAATGGTTATAATGATATCCAAGACATTTTAAGAGGGAAAAACAATTGCTGCGTGAGACCATCAGAGGACAGATGCAGAGTGAAACAATGGACCATGGTTGCTAAACCTGTGCATTATCAATACCCCAAATGTGATAAGTGACAAAATTCAGCAGTCAAGCCTACGGCAATAACTATATATGTAACAAGAAGTTGACAAAAAAAATAATTGAAAAAAGACACGAACTGGCCTCAAGACCAAGAGCCAGTTCAAACATCCAATCCTCTCCTTCCAAATGCTTGAGAATGGATTGGGATTCCATACTGTTGCAGAGCGGTCATGTACTGGATGCTAGTTTCTCTGAATCTAGGCGGCATTATCACATCATCTGTTTTAAGTTAGCTATCTACACAGGAAAAACTTTATCTGCAAGAGGCCAATCGGTTTGGAGCAGATCCACACAAAACAACTGCATCACATGCCCAGGTCCCTTTCAGTCAGAAAATGAAGAAGCATTCAGCAGCAGTGAAGCAACTTAACATCAAAAGTTGCATAATAGCACAACATATGAAATTAAAATGGATTCCGAGTTTTAATTATAAAAAGAATAAGACAGATGCAAACTTATTTGCAGACTATATGATGACCCAAAACAAATATTTCAACCAGAGTAAAGAACAAAGGTAGCTCCGCACATAAGATGGTAACTGTTAGGCAAATGCTGGTGCAAATAGCCAAATAGATGAAGCTAAAAGAAAACTAGTTTGGCTCACGTGAAACCTAACAAATGGCTTCAGATCTAGCATATACCCAAAATATTAGGAATAGTAAAAAACAAATTCTATAAGATTCCATGTGACCATAGCCACCAAGTATCTTTGAAACCATTAAATACCATTGACATAAACATAAAAAGGCTCGAGGGCTTACAAGGGGGCTCACAACCTCATGGAAATATGCTTGAAGAGCCATGATCCTATTGCCAAGAGGGTTGTTTATAGCTGCTAAATCTATCAGCTCCATCCCAACCATCATCAGGCTCCTTTCTCTTCAATACACCTCCTGCCGCCTGAAAGATCTTCATCTGCTCTTCCATCAAGGCTTGAGAACTAGAGACAGAAAGTTTCCTTAACCCCGAAGGCAATCTATCATCTCTCCGTTCTGTGTCTGCACCACCAGGGCCTGAATTAAGATCAAGACTTTGACTTCCCCACTTTCTATTTTCAGGAATAGCATTACTTGTACCACCTGGAAGACTCATAACATAGGGACGTGGATAAGTGGATGAGACAACACCACCAGGCCCCACAAGTTGAGAAGGGATGGTAGGAAAGCACAGTCCACCTGCCGATGAGGAGTCCATAAATGCTGTTGAACAGCCAGAAAAGGTATTTGAAGACATGGGAAAATTGGTTTCAAAAGGAAATCCTGGATACTGAAAGGGGGTACTGGATGGATAAGCAACAGCCGGAGATGATGAAAGCACTGACCCTCTGTAAATTTCAGAACCAAAAGAAGTGCTGCCAGGAGGACCTAATATCCGCTGAGCCCCAGCACCAGCAACAAAACTCTGTTCTCTTCCAGGTAAAAGTGGAGGGACATTGATTGCAGGATAGGATGTGCCTGAAGGAAACCATGATGAATAATTTCCAAATTCAGCATTATTTGTCCGTATACCTTGAACAGCTGATGGAAACGGTACAGTAGTTTTTATATGCTGACTACGAGCTAGGGCTTCAGTGCCAACCTCATCAAGGCCTGGCCCATTATTTAAATCAAAATCTCTGGAGACATTTCCACCATTGGATATTCCACCAGACAATGACGACTTGGTTGGAAAGGAAGGAATATCCAGTTTGCTTGTAGATAAAGGCCCAGAATCAGGAGTCTCATCAACTCTGTTTAAATCAAGATCAAGTCCTGCAGTCCCACGATCACGAGTAGTAGACTCTAAACATGTCTCTGAAGAGCCACGCAAAGCCACATCCTCAAGACTTCTTTGATCCGGCACATTCAAATCAAAATCAAGAGGAGCACGACCTTGCTTCGTAGAACTGCTGTCAATTGTAGTCAATGGCTGCTCTGGATTTTTTCTGGGTTCAGCTGGTCGAAATGCACTAGTAGCAGCTGACCCTTTCCATCCAAGTTCCCCCTTACTACGCAAGGGATTCTGAGGTGGAACGACAGGCCCTTTGGCAGCAGAAGCCACAGTAATAGAAGCATGGAAGGCCCCAGACATCGAAGAAATAGGAAAAGGCAATGGGCAAGGCACATGGACTGCAGAGGATGTGCTAGGTTCTTCCTGTCTTACAGCCTCTCCCGGATTCAAATCATCAACAGGAAACCCTTCATTCAAATCAAAGTCCAGCTTTACTGCAATATCTGTACTAACAGCAGTAAGTGAATCACTAACACTGGATGGATGTTGTTCTCCTGCATCGTCAGACGCAACTCTGTCCAAATTAAATCCAGGTTTTTTGTGCACATCATTCATCTGTACAGAATTCTTAGGTGACCCTGAGTGAGCTGATGAGCCAGAAGAGAGACCAAGAACCTCTTTCCTATCCAACTTCTCTACAGCACAATGATCGTTACCAGCAAGACCAGATGAATCCAGATCCCTTCGTCTTTCATTGTTATGCTCTACCTCACATGGCTTCGAATCATCAGCATTTTCAGCCTTAGATTCAATCAATGGATCACTAGAAACTGACGGCAAAACAAAATCTTTCTCATTCTTTACCTCAGCAGACTCACAGTTTTCTTGAAGAGGAGATGGCTTCTCAGTACCTGTAACTTTCTCCACATTAGTCAGGTTCTCATTACACACAACTGAAGATGATTCAGGTGAGTTTTCACGCTCTTCTTTCTCAATCTTTAGACTTGAACCAAGCCTTTCTGGAACTAAGACCTCATTCTCCGTGTTCCTCTCATCAATACGATCAACCTTCTGAATTTCATCAAAAGAACTCCTAGATTTTAATTTAGAGTCCAAGCAATTACTACTCTTAAGCCCACGTGCTTCCAATTTGATTGGCTCATGATACTGATTAACTCCTTCAGGCTCTGCAATATTCTCCTGTTTTTCAAACAATACTGTTTCACAAGTATCGTCTTTTGTTTCAGGCCTTAATGAAGGACCTGGCAAATTGTTCAACAAATCTGAAGAGGAAGAACTCATTTGATTTCTACCGTCACCAGTTTTCTCTATGCTACCAGCTGCAGAAGCTTCACAATCTCCAGTCAAATCACCCAACCTAGGTGCTACAGGATGCCTTACATCATTCTTGAACTGCTGTGGTTCAACGTTGTTCACAAGATCTCCAGTAGCCCCACCACTGAATTGTTCAAGTGTGCGAGCAACTGCTTCACCTGAATGTTGTAACTTATCATCATTGCCTGAGCATGATTCATCTGCCACAGGAGACTTCCTCCCAGGAGAAACAACTGGTGTCCCATTTTCTGATCTAGATATTTCTCCAGCAGCCACAGTAGCAAGCAGGTTCATACCAGCATCATCTCCAGGGGACACAGAGGGGCTTGCTTCAGAAATTTTTGCACAGCTTTCAATTAATGCATTTATGGAGCTTAAAGATGCATCAAATGTCTGTCCAGATCTGGAAAGAAATCCATATGAGTTAGTTGGTTTTGACAATTCTGCCACTTTATCACCATCTTCACTTGTCCTGCATCCTTCACCTGTCGGGGAGCCATTAGGCTCCTCACAACCAATCACAGCTTCATTAGTATCACAACCATCAGGCACAATATTAGATACACTATTAGTCTGACAGCCATTAGCTTTGGATTTCCCCCTTCTGTCCACATTCTCATGCTTATCTCCAGGAGGTGAGGCTTTGCCACACATAGTTCCAGGATCTTCACCAGAGACCCCACTGGACCCCCGGGTAGGACTGCGTCCAGTGTTTGGTAACCTGACTATCAGTCGTTGATTATTCCCATGATCAGCCATAGGCACATCAGCTGATTTTTCATTGGCTTGTTGAGTTGGTGACACTTTCTCAGAAGGTGAGTTTCTACTCAAGTTTTTTCCGGAATGGGAATCCTTCTGAACTACAGTTAAGGCGGATCCATGTGGACCATTGCTTGATTTCCGGGAGCGGGATGAACTACCAGGAATTTTGCTCACATTGACTGACACAGCAGTGGAGCTCCTTGCATCTTCCCTACAAGAACCAATAGTCTTTCCATGTTCACTAGAACAAGATAAGCTGTTGTTTTGGCTAGAACCAGATTTTGAATCACTAATGTTCATTTCAGCTTCAACGCGTTTCTTCCATGTGTCCACCAAACTCCTAGCTTTCTTCTGAATTTCAGAATTCTTGTGAGTCCGCAAATGATTAACAGATTTTCCCACATTACATGTCTGTAAAGCATGAAGATTCACAGGAAGTTTATCCAATGCACGAAGTAAAGCTAACAGCAAATCTTCAACAGACTTGTCACTTTCTTTAGGCATACTTCCATCACCAATTTTCCCCTTATGGACCTCCTGAATCCATTCATCCAATATAGGCAAACCCCTAAGCTGTACAAACCAACCAAGACAGTCAAATCGATCTGTAACTGCTATTACATCAGCAAGCATTATTCGCCCAGCCAAGTCTATTTTCTTATCAGCACTCTCAGGTTGCATGAGCTGTACTAGTCTTTCAACTCCTTCAAAGTCCACAAGAGCACCTTTCTCTGTAATTTTAGCAATCTCCGACTTTAACATGCTTTCTGGCCTAAATTGACCAGTATCACCATCTTCTGTTTTAATTAACCGCTCCCGTTTAGATAAATCAGATCCCTGCTCACTTCGTTCTCTCTTTTTCCCCTTTCCTAGTGAACCAAAGGTAGAACTATTTTGAACACTATCAGTACCAGATTTCAGTGACGGTGTTGGTGTTGGGCCATTCAATGGTTTTGGAGAACGGCCTCCTGACTGCACTGCCCCATGCATTTCTATTCTAGTCTTCTCTAATAGTTGGTCAACTTCTTCCTGTTGTTCCTGTAAGCAGAGGAAGGTCAAAGACTTATCAATAAATATATTAAGCAAAAAATCTTGTCAAAGAGCAAATAAAGACAATAATGAAACTTACATTAATGTGATCCTTATCAGTTAGCCACAATAAACGCTTGTTCTCAATGTCATAGACCCGTCTACAAACAAATGCGGATATCCCTGATGGAAGTTCAACACCTTTGCGGAGGAATGCAACTTTACATGGATGGAGTAATGATGCAGCAGGTGTCTCATGCTTCTGAAAGGAGTAGAAGACCTCGTTGGGTGCAGCTTCCAATGAGACCCCTTTTGCAAGCTTCAGATCAGCATGTCGGTAAAGCCAATTCACTTCTAAACTTGGACTTTCCTCTTTCTTTGATGTTAATTTGCGAATTATTCCAATAAAAGGTGGGGAATCTTGGGGTGGCTTGAAAAGTGCACAATCACCAACATGAATCTTGCGTCCATCCTACAATAAGAGAATTAAACAGATGTTTAAGATATTGCAATACAATGAGTATGAGAACAAATTGATCTTGCGGCAGTAGCAGAAAATGTTTGGATGAGACTAAAAAGTTATCAAATGTATGGTCTCCATGATCAATCAAAATCAACATGTATTTTCTAAAGGCTTTCTATAAACCAGAACTTCTGTCAAAAGAAAATAATCCTTTAGACAGTAAACACAACTTTTCACCTGTATAGATATTAACCTCCACTCCTTTGCTAAAATTAAAATGCCATGCCCAAAATCGTCCTCAAGCCACCCATAGACCCCTCCCAAAACAAAACTTAAAGTGGAGCCCACTGAACAACATAGCAAACAGATAATCCCCAGGTCACACCACAGCCAGAATGGAGCTCTAACCCTCTAACCGAATCAATAAGTATCAATACTAGCACTTAGCCTCTAACAGAATCCATAGGTGTCAATACTACTAAATCGGAAAAAACAATTACCATATCAGAGAAACAAAGAATAGAATTCCACTTATACAAGTTGATTACATATTAGAACATCCAAATAACGATTCATCATAAGGAAGAATAAGCCAAAAAGAGAAGGAGAAAGAATTATAATTTTGAAGCTCAAATTAAACTGCAAAGTCCATTCGGCCCCCAAAGAAGATTGAAACTCAAAATATTAGACAAAAAAGGCCAGAATTATATTTCAAGTCTCTTCTCAATTAGGTTAGGATCAAGGAACACATATTGCCCCACGGTCAAATTTAAATCCAATGAATTGAACAATTATACCCAGGCTCGAGAACAAGAAGAAAAGGTATACCAGGAAAATTCTAAGGTAAAAATGCAAACAAAAATAATACAAAACGAAGGTTAAACAATAGGAAATTATAGAAATTTATCATAATTCAAAACGTAAGCAATAGATTAAAAGAAAAAGAAAAAACTAAAACCTCAAGAATCAATCAGAAAAACCACGGGACAGTAATAATTGTAGGGGTAAATTGAAAAGCGATGCATTACGAGGAAAACCTAAAGCTCCTCTAGGAATAGCAGAGAAACATAAAGAGAGTCAAAGAATCCCCAAAAACTAAAAGAGTCAGACCATAGAGGAACGCTATTATACCTTGCATATAAATTCAGATGATGAAGAATCGGCAGCGGGAGCTACAGTCGTCGCGATGGGAGGGACTGGCCACATGTGCCGCCTCTGTTTCCACTCCTCACCTCCCGACCCATGCATAGCCCTCCATCTTCCTTGAGTAATAAATCGATCCCAACTTCGTCCTTGAAAAGGAACATCAACTCCAATCGAATTCCACCTTCTTGACCCGATAAGAAACCCTAGATTCGTAAAAAAGGGGGCCGCAGAAAAAAAGCCTAGATCGAGTTCAGATCTTCAATTGGCCATGGAAAAAGCAGAACGGACGATCGAAGAAAATGCGTCGGAATATCGGGAAGTAGGGGGTTAGGTGGCGACCCTTTTAGCAGAGAGTTATCGAAAGAGTAAAGAGAAGAAGGGATTGGGTGTCATATGATATGAATCGTTAACAAGTATCTGAAAGTTGCGAAATCCAGAGAGATTCTGTGCGAAGAAATCGCGATGTATGAAGAAAGAAGAAGAGGTAAAGAGGGGTATGCGCTTCGCGAATCGGCGAATTTTAGAGAGAGAAAGAGAATGGTTTTGGGGCCAAGAAGTTTGCCAGTTCTACCAAGGTAATGCCTGATGGAGACAATTCCACGGCGTCGTTTCTATCAACGCCTAAACGGCACCGTTTCATCCTCCTCAACCTCAACGCTTTTCTTTCTCATTAACTTCTTTTCTTCCAACGTAGCATTTAGGCAAGCATTTAGGCATTACCAAACAGCTCAACACTAACCTTTTCGGTTTACACATTTTATGTAGAATTATTACACTTTACTATCATTTTCTATGGACTAATTTCACTCTACTACCTCTTTTTTGCACCGTTAATATTTTGATACTTTTTATTTCAAAAGTGACATTTTGGTATCATATTCTTTGCACCGTTAACACTTTGGAAAACTCTGTTTTATTGACCGATTTCACTTTGGTATCCTGTTCTTTTACGATTTGTTATTATGTTCTATCTTTGTTAGGATACCAAAGTGTTAACTGTGCAAAGAACATGGTACCAAATGTCACTTGTGGAAGAACATAATATCAAATTAAAATTGAACCATAAAATAGGATACCAAAGTGTAATTTGCTCTTTTATTTATCAATCTATAATGTAATTTTGATTACAACTTGTGGTTCAAAATGCAATTGGTTATCTCTCTCACCTTATGCTCTAATACTATTTTACTTTTCTTATGCGTGAATAATTATTCTTTTTAAACTATAATCTATTTTTTCAAGATAAAAGACCATAACGATAATTTGGGATGAACGTAACTAACACGAAAATTAAAAGTTTTGGCTCCTACCTTCTTGTTAATTGTTGGGGGTATTTTTGAATTAACATAATAGCGTCTTAGTGTATATATCCTTTTTCGATAAGCTTAAGCGTTGTTTAGCTGTTACTTGTTATTTGTTACATATATTATGAAAGTTTCACAAAAATCGGATGTTTTTTTTTATAAGCAACTAGCAAAATATATTATATGAAAGTCAAATAGCACTTATAAATATTCAGATAATTTCGAAACTGATACAACAATAAAGCATAAAAATAAACATGGTTGAACTTTAGGATAAAATGGGCGCAAAAATAAGTATTGTACAGAAGAAATTATGAAGATAAACAGATCCTATATGGAATAAATCATGAGGATTTAAATCATCATTAAATGTAATATCAACAAGCTACTTAATATCATACTTACTGTTTATCAGAAAATAAATCATCATCCCAAATATCGATGTCACCAACTTTCACCAACTTGAAAATATGATCTGAAGGTTAAGACCAAGGAGGACTGAATCAGATCTAAACAGAAATAACAGCCATAAAGGAAACACACCACATAAGCAGAAAACACTACTCGAGGACAAAATCAGATCTAAGAAAAAGCACCACCGAAAATAAGGGACTAAAACAGATCTGACTTTATTAAACTAAAAAACCGAAACGAAAACAGAAACAGAAAAAAGAAACTGAAATCTAACCAAGAGAAGGAGAAAGAGGAGGGAGGAGTTGCAGAGAGAAGGAGAAGGAGGAGGGAGGAGTTGCAAAAATTCTGCAACTCCTCCCCAAACGGCCGCAGATCTGGAAGACGAAGGGGAGAGCAAGCAGCGGCTAGGGTTTTGATAGAGAAAAAGGAAGAGCGAAAATCTATATGGATTAATACTTTGACTATTTATTTAACGAACAAATTTAACTTAAATTATTTCCCATTTTGTTTGGTGGTAAAAGTTAATTTTCTCTTAATTACTCATTTAAATTACTTTACCCTACCTCTTTTGAAAATTTTTTAAACACTTTCAAAAAATAATATTAATACCTCTTGTTAAAGTTATAAGTATTTTTATTTTGGGGTCAAAATTTCAGTTTGGTCCTTTATATTGGATTAGTAGCGGCAATGTGTCGCTACCCATTTTTGGTAAACAAAAAGTAACGGTAGCGATTTTGCAAAAACAAACAAAATAACGATAACTACTTTTGTTTACTAAAACGAGTAGCAACACTTTATTATTATCCATTTATGTAAAAACATTAGAAAAAAGTAGCGACAATTACTTTTTTTTTTTGTAAAAATGGATAGTGACACAATGTCGTTTCTATTTCTGCAAAAAAAAAAAAAAAGAGTTGCGACAACTACTTTTTTTCTTTTGCAAAACTAAGTAGTGCCACTATCTGTTTTTGTAAAAACATAAATGTAAAAGAACTTGGTGTTGTCTTCCAGAGATACTGGCACATTATGAGTTCTGATATTCTTAATATGGTTAGGGTTTCTTTGCAAGGAACTGTGACCTCAGTGGGATTAATTCAACCTATATTGCTTTGATCCCGAAGATTGACACACCAGAGACTTTCAAGCATTTCAGGCTCATTGGCCTCTGCAATGTCATATATAAGATCATATCTAAAGTAATGGTGAATCGGCTCCAACATATGATGAATAAACTTATCTCACCTTACCAGAATGCTTTCATTAAAGGTCGCCTGATATCCGATAACATTTTCTTGGCTTCCGAAACAATGTCTATCATCCATAATACAAAAAAAGGAAAATCCTACTGGGGTGCGCTAAAAGTGGATATGGCGAAGGCTTATGACCGGGTAGACTGGGATTTTTTGAAAGCAGTACTCAAACGCATGGAGTTTCCTGAATCCTTCATCGATTGTGTCATGAATTGCTTATCCTCTGCCAGTTTCTCTCTGCTACTAAATGGGAGAGTTAAGAGTTCAATATCTATATCGATATATCTATATATATATATAGCGATGCATTTAGAGCAAGGAATAGCAGACAAACAAAAGAGAGACAAGGAATCCCCAAAAACGGCATAGAGGAATGCTATTATACTTTGCATATAAATTCAAATAATGAAGAATCGGCAGCGGGAGCTACAGTCGTGGCGATGGGAAGGATTGGCCACATGTGCCGTCTCTGTTTCCACTCCTCACCTTCGGACCCATGCATAGCCCTCCATCTTTATTGAGTACAATAGAAAAAAAAACACTCCCTTAATAAGAAAGGTAAAAAATGGAATTGTTTTGAGACTCAATTATCCCATATAACGACGGAGGAATCCGTAGTAAAAATAATCAGCTTTCCTGTAACACTGCTCGTAAATAAATAAAAACACTTTTTCACAATTTATAAAATTCTACATAATAATTTACGTGAGGTATGAATTTTTTTTTTGTTAAACCATGGGTTTCCTTGTCTATCCGTGTAAGTAACGGTTGTCACGCCTGACATTGTAGAAAATGTCTTTAATGACTAAAAATATAGAGTAGCCACCAAATTTTTTAAAAAATAATTTGAGAAAACTTGATAAAAATGACAGATAAGGCAATTTAGTATAAAACTGGTTTGAACCAAAGATGGGTTCGCGCGCACATTTGATTTCTAGGGAATGTGTTAGGCATCTTATAAAATCCTTCGAAGAAAGTTATCCCAAAACAATTATTTTTTTAAAATAAATAGCCAAAACATTTATAATTAATTACCTTTAACAAATAATAAACAAATAATAATTGACAAGAATAGATTAACAAGCATTTGTAACTAAATTACATTCCCAAACAATTTATAAAAGAAAAATAAAACTTTTCTTTTTTGAAGATTGGACTTGATTCAGGTATTTGAACCTAAGACTTACGTACCCTGATTAAGAATCAAAGTCCACGTATTTCAAAAATCACATGCAAAGTTGGATTGGGTTTATAGGACTTACTTGGAGTCCTCGTTTTACCACTAAAAGGGAGGTAGAGCATTTAAAGAATAATTATAACAATTACAAAATAAACGCCCAATATATGACTTAAAATATTTATGAAGATATTATTATAGAATTCAGGTGGTAACCTAAGAAGCCAAAGAAAAGTAAACAATTTTCTTTCCACTTACACATCATTGAAAAATAGTTTTTTGGATTTTGAAAATATAATTAGAAAAGTCATACCTTCAGGGGGGTTAGAATTCCCAAATTAAATATGAGCATGTTCCATGTAAGTGAGCTTCCTAATCCATTTGGTTTGAATCGAAAAACATTTGTAATTTAAGAGTAATAAATCGAAAAGTAACCTTTGCTTGAAACTGTCTAGGATCAGACACCTAAAGATTTAAATTTCTTGAAAATAGAAAACTTAATTAAATCTAATCAAACTTTTTATGTTTGAAATTATAGATTAAATCCAAAAACAAACCCTAGTGAAAAACAACTTCAGAATAAAAAGTTATGACTCTCCGAAGTGAACCGTTTTTCTGTGTGCGAATTCCAGGAATAGAATTTTACCATGAGTTTCGAAATTTGTAGAGAACTCATTACTTTGAGTTTCGGCACAAAGAATAGAGATTCAAAAAGCTTATGATGTCTAAATGGAAGGAAAAATACTTACGAAAATATTTGCACTGATCTACTTTTTAAAATGAGTGAAAAGTCCTCGTTGCCAAGAAATAGTGCGATTCTAGGCAACGGTTTTGAGAAAATCACATGGGGGATTTTTTATGTATTAAAAATCATAAAAACATTATGGGAGCCTAAGATATATACTTATCTATTAAAAAAAAACGTGAAGGTTACGTGCAAAAGTCAATAAAAAATAAAATAAAATCGACTTATAAATCCTAAAAACTAAGGAGCTTACCTTTTTCTTCGAATGGATGATGGAGCCTAATTATGAATTGGGAAAGGATGGAACACGAAATTTTGATCTTCTCCTCCGACCCCTAGAAGTTTAAGATTCTGATTCTGACTTGATTTGAATCAGTTTTAAAATCTTTTTAAATTTTGAATTATTTAAAGCTGATCATGTTTAACTTGACTTCTTCTTTGAGAAAATGAAATTATTAAATTAAATTTAACTTCCCACTTAAGAAAAGAATATCTCAAATAATCTGATTTAATTTCAATTATATTTAATTCTAAATTAAACTTGATTTAACTTAAATTAGTAGTTAAACTAAGATATGCTTTCATCAAATTTAATATTAAAATTAAGTTAAATATATTTAAAAAGCTTCAAGTCATGAGAAATATGCCACTTTAACCTATTTTTATATTGACTCCCAAAAGTTTCCTTAATTACAAAAATGGTCTAAAATTTTTATTTATTTTCAAAAAGGCCCGGACAAATGGGGTGTTCACAACGGTCCAAGCAAAGATTAATTTCATTTGAGCCTCGGAGACGAAACAGTTGGATCTTTCCAACAATGTCGACTCTAGGGATCGAACTCGGGTTCTTTCCTTAAGGTGTAGCTTGCCAACTACTACACCAAACACTTGTTGGTATTTGAGGTACGAATTTGCTCAAACACTTTTATGATAAAAACAAAATGTATTAGGATATAAATATATATTTTTCAAATTATGGGTTTCTTCTGCCTATTCGTGTAACAGTTTAGGAAAAGACTAATCCCATTTAAGTTGAAAAGTAAATAATTTAAATTTTTCTTAACAATATTAACTTTAACGATCAAATTTAAGTTTTCTCACTTATGGTGATTAGTACAACCTGACTTTAGTTTAGAAAAATTAAGGCCCAGTTCGTTTCCGTTTTGATTATCATCTGTTTTGATTATAATCATAATAAACATGTTCGTTTACTTTTTTTTCCTGATTCAATTATAATCATGATTTTTTAATAATCAAACACACTCAATTACACTTATACCCCTATACATAAACCTATAATTACCTATACTCTAATACAATTAATCCCCAATCACAAAGGGCAAAATTGTCATTTACTTTAAAATTGGGTCAGTTTGTAAATATCCATTTTTGTGTTTGGGCTAAAATGTTATTTTGCCCAAATAATTTAGAACTGAAATTGAAATTTTGCAGATCGTCATCTTCATCCTCATCCTCACTCTCTCCTTTCCTCCGTCGACCTCTTCGAAAATCGAATTCTCAGAATACAAAATTGAAATCACAGCCAAAACGAAAACGAAATCAAACGAATTTGAATCGAAATCACAAGAAATTTTGAGAAATTTTGAGAAATAGATCATAGATCATATGGTTTTGGTTTTCGAAGCTGGTGATGTGAAATAAGAAAGTGAAATTGCTCAGTTTATGATTTTCGAAGCTGGTGATGTGAAATAGATCATAGATCACAAGAAATGAGTTTATGGTTTTGGTTTTCGGCACCCATAGATCATATTGCCACAAGAAATTTTGAGAAATTGCTCTGTTTTGCTTAGATTCGAAAATCTTTGTGTTATGGCTTCAAATTTTTTTTTTTAATTTTGATTCTTCAATTTCGAATGCGTTTTGGAAATCTGAGACCACAGATCTGTCATTCCCACTACGACGATGAGAAACGCTGTTTGATTCTTCTGTATCTCCTCCATTTGTCTCGCAGCCATATTCCCCGTCAATTGCTCAAATTCCCCTTCTGTGTCGCGAGATAGGAATTACCTTTACAATTTACAGTCAGAGTTGAGAGACAGTAAGGAAAATGAAAGCAAATCAACCTCAATTGTTGAATTTTTTTTTTCCTCTTTAATCTGTGCAGTGTAGTGTGGTAGAACTCATAGAACCACAAGCACTACCGGATCTCGAAGAGACAGGAGGTCATCGGAGACACTGACACCACCGGAACGACGACTTTGTCAGCTGACGACAATGTATTCGAACTCGGAAATGAATATACAGGCGGGGAAACTAGTCAGCAAGAAGCCAAGATCTGAATTCTAAACTCAAAGTTATGTTCAACTTCATTTTCGTTTCTACCCCAACATGAATTGGGGTTAAAATGTTAATTCATTTGTTGGTGAACTATGAATATTGTGGATGCTGAAGATTGCAAGAGTATGAAAGGGAACTATGAACATTGTTAATTCATTTGTTGGTTAAAAAAAATGAATGAATGGGACGCCAAATGCTTATATAGACCGACATTTGGTGCACCGATTGAGTATTTGGTGCACCGATTGTTCACATAGGGAGTTTACAGCGCCTAATCGGTGGACCGATTCAGTATTTGGTGCACCGATTGTTCACATAAGGAATTTACACCACCTAATCGGTGGACCGATTGAGTATTTGGTGCACCGATTGTTCACATACACCAATTGAGTATTAGGCCAAAATGAATGAAAATTTCGGGTCCGCCAGCGCTAAACTTTCTCTCTCATCTGCTGCGAATCGGTGCACCGATTTCTTCGCTGGTGCACCGAATGTCGAGCAACAAGAAGACATTTTAGTCCTTTTTGGTGCACCATTTCGTAGGCAAAAATGAAACGGTGCACCGATTTGGATAATCATCCCCCCACTTGCACACAAAAATAATCAAGATTTCACGCTTTTCAAGGCAAACAGTAACATTTTTTATTTTTTTCCAAACAACAATCACATCCAAACACACTTTTATTATAATCAAATCACATCTTACTTTTTCCAACTTTTTCTTCCATTTATACCCCTATACAATTTATCAATTTCCTTACTTTTTATCCACCTACCACAATCATTACATACCCATTTTAATAATTTCACACCAAATAATCAACAATCATCCAAACACCACTACAAAAATAATCAACTTTGATTATAATCAAACTATGATTATAATCAAAACAAATTTAAAAAAAAAAACGGAAACGAACTGACCCTAAATCAAATCTACTTTACGAGCAACATGATTTAAATTAGATTTTAGAGTCATTTTTTATTAAACGAATTTAAATTTTGAAAAATCATTTTGACATTATTTAAACCTAAATAACTAATTTAAATATTAGTTAAGATTTGATAATTATGACTTTAATTTAACATACATTTTTCAAATAAAAATTATTCTCCTTTTCAAATGAAATTTAAAATTAAATCATTTTATTTTAAAATTGAGCACAAACACAATCAAGATTAATAGATTATTATTCCCAAAATGGTATTTTATCTAAAATATAAATGTGATATTAATTAAATATATATTTCATACTTTTTACTTTATGATTTTAAATTCTTTTTCAGACTCGATTTAATTTCATTTATTGATTGTTCCAACTAAGTAAAAAAAGAATTTGTAAAAAATAACTCGTAACTTCGAATTTATCGCATTCAAATTTAAAACAAAAGATATACGACCAATTTCACTTTTTTGATTAAGATAGGAACAACTCACTTTTTGGATTCGGTTTGACTTTGTTTGCTAACGACCCAACTGAATTGTGAAATTCTCGTTAAAAGCAACTTGTAAATCGAAACTTATCGTATTCAAACTTAAAATAAAAAAAAATAACTATATTCAATAGTTTAGGTTCATAGATTTTTTTCTAAAATATTTAAAATTATAAAATAATAATTTAATTTGTTTGATTTTTAAATAATAAATAATGGAAAAATATTTATTTAATTATTTTAACTAACTATTTGCTCACTTAAAAAAACAAAAAGGTTGATTGGGAAATTAATTTTATTTCAATCTCAAAAAGAAAAAAAAAATAACTTCTAAAGTTCTTGGTAGTGAATAATGACAAAACCTTAAACTAGATTGCATTATCTCCCATTAATTTATTTGATTTTGGACTGGATTGTGTTAAGTAGAAACTGGAAAGGAAAATTTTAGCATCAACAAATGTTGCGTGGATTGATTATTCCGTGGCTGAAAATATGAAGGTACCTCAAACTTCTCCATAACTTCTCTTAAAAATTAGGCAAAAGTATTCATTTCATCCCCAAACTTTACACCTGCTGTCAATTTCATCCCCAATCTTTCTTTGCTGTCAATTTCGTCCCCAAACTTTATACATGCTGTCAATTTCGTCCACAATATTTTTTTTTCTGTCAATTTTGTCCATAATCTTTCACATTTTGGTCAATTTTATCATTTGCTCTTACTTTAGCCAAATATTAACGACAAAATCTATGTGGCTAATGATATATAATGTAAAATTGATAGAAAAAGAAACTCAAATCCTAACTTAGATTCAAAAACAGGATGCAGTCTGTCGTTAATTTATTAAAAGAAGTTAGTCAAAGGATAAAATTGACGAAAATGTGAAAGATCGGGGACGAAATTGACAGTTTATGTAAAGTTTGGGGACGAAATTGACAGCAAAAAAGATTGGGAATGAAATTGACAGCTTGTGTAAAGTTTGAGGACGAAGTTGACAGCAAAAAAAGTTTAGGGACGAAATTAACAATTGGTGTAAAGTTTAGGGACAAAATTAATACTTTTGCATAGAATCTATATGCTAAGTTATACATGCTTGGCATGAAGTCAGAATCAACTAGTTACGGAAGAACAAAATTTAAACAATCTGAGGTACCAAAACAACAAAATGTCGCAAGTTTAAGGGCCAGTTTGAGTCTCTATTAAAAAAAAACAATTATTAAAATTAATTTTTAAACTTGTTTACAAGAATATTCTTTTCAAAACAAAAATTTTAAATAGTTGTTTGATGGAGTAATTTTAAAAATTGTTGATGTGGGAACAAATTGAAGTTAAAACGACGAGCGCTTACTAATCGATTAGTAAATTTAGAATATTAGGTAAGATACAATTTGTTCTAAACTAGGAAGCATGGACACTTCATTTTGAAGGCGTGTCGCTGTGTC
>QANZ01042718.1:0-18418 GCA_003254925.1 Chamaecrista fasciculata
GGGGTAAATCTTTAGATATAATATTCAAATATAGATAAAATACCGCCTAAAAGTCTGCCTAAAATCAGACTTATCACGGACCATATCCAATAAAGTCCGATTCCTCCTCTCAGAAACACCATTCCACTGTGGGGTTCCAGGAGGAGTAAGTTGTGAAACTATTCCACAACTTCTAAGATGATCAATAAACTCTTGACTCAAATACTCACCTCCTCGATCGGATCGAAGGACTTTGATTTTCTTGTCAAGTTGGTTCTCTACTTCATTTTGAAATCTTTTGAACATTTCAAAAGACTCTGACTTATGCTTCATTAGGTAGACGTAGCCATACCTCCTCTAGCTTGAATGCTCATTGGTCCACATACATCACTATGTATGATCCCCAATAAGTCGTACGCCCTTTCACTCTTTCCAGTGAAGGGAGCCTTTGTCATCTTTCCAAGTAAACAAGATTTGCAAGCATCATATGATTCAAAATCAAATGAGCTCAGAAGTCCATCTTTGTGGAGCTTCTCTAGGCGTTTCTCGTTTATATGGCCTAAACGACAATGCCAGAGGTAAGTCGGATTAGATTCGTTAATTCTAATCCTTTTCGTATCAATGTTATAAATTTTGTTACTACGCGGTTGTTCTAATTTTAAGATGTAATGATTATCATGCAAATCTCCATAAGCAAATAAAACATCATCTTTATAAATTGAACATCTATTGTTTCCATTAACACAAATAAAACCTTCCTTATCTAAATAAGAAAGTGAAATAATATTTGAACTTAATGAAGGAACGTAATAACAATTGTTCAAAACAAAAACTAGCCCAGTGGGCAAAACAAGCTCATATGTCCCTACGGCTACTGCAGCAACCCTTGCTCCATTCCCCACTCGTAGGTCCACTTCGCTTCTGTCCAGCTTCCTTGCGTCTCTAAGACCCTGCACATTTGTACAAATGTGAGAACCACATGCTGTATCTAATACCCAAGTGGTTTGCGAAGAAAAATGGACATTTATAACAAAGATACCTGAAGTAGAGGGTGTGTCCCCCTTCTTCTGTTTCTTTAGATCTTCCAAGTACAGTTTGCAATTCCTTTTCCAGTGACCTGGCTTTTGACAGAAAAAGCAAACAGCATCCTTTGCGGGCTTTGCCTTCTTGGCAGGTTGTGGGTTGGGCTTGGCCGCTGGCTTGGTCTCACCATCCACGGCGTTAGCCTTCCTTTTTCCTTTGCCCTTTCCCTTGCCCTTTCCTTTCTGAACCATCAAGACAGTGCTAGGCGCCTTTTTGATGGATGCCTCAGCAGTCTTGAGCATCCCATGCAGTTCAGAGACAGATTTCTCCATTCCATTCATGTTAAAGTTCATGACAAACTGGTCATAACTTTTGGGCAGCGAGTTCAGGATCAAATCCGTCGCAAGCTCTAATGGGATGGGAAATCCGAGCCTTGTAAGGTGATCTATGTACCCCTTCATCTTCATGACATGGGCACTAACAGATGTACCTTCAGCCATCTTACAAGAGTATAGAGCCTTATTGGTCTCGAACCTCTCTTGTCTAGCCTGTTGCTGGAACATGTCCTTCAGATGGGTAACCATCTCGAAAGCCGTCTTGTCCTCCATGTTCTTTTGTAACTCGGGGACCATAGTGGCTAGCATTAGGCAAGCGACATCCACAGCGTCATTGAAATGCTTCTCATAAGCAGTTCTATCAGCTCTTGGAGCGCTGGCTGGTGGCTCCTCAGGGCAGGGTGTTTCCAGGACATACAATTTTCTTTCCTGGGTGAGAACAATTCTCAGGTTTCTAAACCAGTCCAGAAAATTTGTCCCAGACAATTTATCCTGCTTCAAGGATAGATCGCAGTGATAATGTTGAACCATTGGTTGCCATTTGATTCTACAGTTTTAAGATACGAAAGTTTAATTAGCAAAGTGTTTCCACTATTTTATAAAACCCAGAAAATTATTGTTAGTGGCTAAGATCCATATTTCACCAAAGTTTACCGTCGCGGAGGCGATCATGCACCCTCAGGTTATTTAGGTAGGTAACTCTTTACCAATCACATCTTATGTGATTCTTAGATCTTTATGGGACTGTATCATCATATGATACATATTATGGCATGTTTATCCCATCTAATGCCTTAAGGTCCAAAACCGTTTTGATAACCTTATTAAGTCGCACAATAAAACTTGTGAATAGGCAAATTCAAAAGAATGAGGCAAAAGCCCAACCAAATTTAATCAAGGCCCATTGAACACGTGTCGCGGAGGCGATCACCGCGCTCAATAAACCAAGACTTCAAAGAGGCACTGCGTTGAAAATCCATTCACCCGTGTCTCCTCAAGGTAAAAGTAGGTACGTGCAGCGGAGGCTGTCACCGCCCCACGATGAACAAGAGGATAACAGGGTTGTTTTATTGATGGCATTAAAACTTAAGATTTTTAAAAGGGTTCAATTTTAAAAGTTCCGTTTTGGTTCAGTTTTAAATCCAATTTAAACGAGTTGTGCTTATGTATCATATACATATTCACGGATTTTGTATCTCATACAAAATCTTATCCTCGTATTGTATACGTGTTCGTTTATGAGAGTGAAACGATTGCATGTTAAACGCAGCCCTAAAACATACATCTAGCGCGGATTGCATCACATACAAAATTCTAAATGCATAAAATAAACGTGTTTAGATATGGCCCATCTACCCTAAATTCCCTCAAGCCAATGAGAGAACTTTTCTAAAAAGAAAAGAAAATTACATTGGGAAAGCCTCAGTTACATTGAGGTGAAAAAAAATAAAATTACATCCAGAAATTTAGGGAGACGACACGCAGGCCGTATTTACCATAAATAAAACCTAGAGCCATATCCAACACCATACCCATACATGAACAATTCATATATAAAAATCACAACACAAACACAATAAAACATTTTAATTGTGGTTCTTTAGAGCTTGTGCAATTTAACATGCCTCTTAAAATTTGGTATTGTGCCAATAATTATAATTCAAGAATCAAATTCAAGAATTCGAATTATTGGTCTAAAATTATTAAATTCTTAATTTAAAATTTCGACTTCCCTTATAATATTATAATTAAAACAATTTTAATCAAAAATATATATAAGAGTCGACCAACACCCAAAATTTCAAGAAAAATTCTTTAAATCAATCCAATTGATTTCCTATGTATCAAATACATAATCTTGCACCAATCTTTTAGATCTAGGTTCGAAAATCATGTGGTGGGTTTTCGCAAAACTTTAAGCATGTGATTAAAACTATAAACATCAAACATACATCACATGTATATCACACAACTAGTATAAACATACAATTAGCGTGGCTCTGATACCACTGTTGGGAAATCACAGAGGGAGCGCAGCGGAAGAAATTTAAAATTTTTGGACTAAAACGCAAATAAAACTAAAAGCTAACTCTGTGATTCCTTCCAGGATCCACTAACTATGTTTATACCAGATAAGAAAAGGTGTTTACCTAGTTTTGATCGGTGACTTATCGTATTCGCGAATTTGAGAAGTCCACAGAGTGTCCTTCCTCTACCAGTAATCCACACGAGCAGTTTGGCAGATGCCTAGGTGCTAGCCTCCTTCACTTCTTCCCAAGTGAAAACGGGAACTATATCTATGATTCTTGAATAATCAAGAAGTGTTCTTGATTATCAAGATTGATTGGGCTTGGCGATTTTTCACTCTATATAGATGCTCTAGGCGAAATTCTTAGTCTGACTAAGAATTGATCTGTGTTGTGAGTTATCTCTGAGATAGGCGCCTAGTGCCTCTATTTATAGTGTTCTCATTCCTAGTTTTAGGGAATCCTAATCCAATTAGGATATCTCTAAGATATGGGATATCTTTTAGATATCTCAAAATATCTTTTGATTTATAATATTAAACTTAATATTATAATTCAAAAATAAAGGCCCAATTCGAATTTGACTATCCAAGATCAAATCTTGAGATCAAATCTTAATTTGCTCAAATCCTATTGGTTGGAATGAGTCATGAGATTTTGATTTTATAATTTAAATATTACTTTAATAATTAAATATAAAAATCGACTTTAGCCTAGACCCAAACTCTAAAATGCAAGATCAAATCTTCCATCCCAAGAAAGGGGGTAGGCGAAATTCTCATGGAGTTTTTGGAGGAATTTTATAACAACCCAAACTCCTTAGGTAGTTATAACTAATTCCTAACAATTTTGAATAAAAGAATTACCTTAATATCTTTTAATTCAAATCCTATATCTTTTCCAAAAGATATTTATCTTATCTTTATTTAATTAATAAAAACAATTTCTATTAATAAAAATAAAGATAATGAGGCGCCACCCTCATCCTTATGTTTCCCAATTTTAGTGAATTTAATAAATCAATAATTCCCTAATTTTTAGGAAACTTATTTAATTTATTTATTCACTAATATTTTAATTGTAAAACTATTTAACAATTAATTTAAATTTAAATTTGTCCAACAAATTTAAAACCTCAATCATAGATATTTATTTAAGACAAGATTTAATGTCCTAAGACATTTAACTATGTCCTAAATTGTGTCACCTAAGTGACTCACGAATTAACCCTAATTCGTGTCCCAAAAATTAGCATCTTGATCCTGCTCATGTGTGACCCAGCAGGCCTCACGTGAAGTTGGCAGCAAATCATCTTTATGACTCACAAGTTGTGAGCGGACTCTAGCAAGCCATCACAACTACCCAAAACACGGGAGTTATCGCTTTAACGACTTTAACGATTTAACCTAAATACCACCTTGTCATAATTCCTATTGTCTCACGATATTTTGGTCATGGATCAGGCACGGGAATGTCATCCAAAATCCAAACCACAACTTTCTCGATTTCCTGAGTTAGTCCCAATTCCCAGCGTGGCCACGCATTTCTTGGACAGACTCATCGAGGGCGCCAGTTAAATATCTCTCATCTTAAATGAGGGACAAAATCCCATCTTGGTCAACCACATTCCTTTGCACGGTAATCAACCAAACCCGTACCTAGCCTGTATGGCTACCCTGCTACGGGTAACGTTGGACTAGGCCAAAGTTTGACAACTACAATGCCGGAATAGTCAAGACCTCAGGTCTAAGGCTATCGTGACAGGTGTACAGGAGAGGCTCGCTTATGACTAAACCCATGCAGGACTGTCCGGGTCGGTCCAGCAATTTGTAACCCTTACAAAGTCGCACCATGACTCTCGAGAAGCATCTTGTGCATGTATCTCTATACACCGAGGTCATGCTGGTCTTAGTTCATTTACGTTCCCACGTGAATGATCGACCAGGGACAGTTTTAGATTAATTATCTTACAATTAATCAAGGACGCTATCATAGTAAACACGCTAATAATATGATAACAACATAATTTATCTCTATAAATTAATCAAAAATACATATGTTCAAATAACACATAAATAAAATGATTGGCCCTAGGGCACAATCTCCATCAATAGATTGGCTTTAGGGAAAAGTTTTTTGAAGACTTCCCATGGTAGGATTTTGACTGAATTTCCTTGATCTACTTGCACCCTTCATATGTGGGTTTTATTTATGGTGATGGTGACTACCATAGGATCCTCAAAATATTCGTTCTTTCGTAGAGGATCCTTTTCTAAAAAGGTGACGATAGTTGTTTGAAAAGAAAGACGATGTCTTTTAACGAAGATATCCCCAAAATGAGGCAAGATTGTCAGTATTTTGCTCTGTTTCTGAGGGAAAGAGTTTTGTTTTTAGAGTACCTACGGAGACAACATTTATGGATCCTAGTACATTTCTTGATTGATCTTTTTTGATTTTTTGCAGTGTACTCTTGATGGAGTTATATATGTCGATCTTGTGTAAACATTCTTGATGAGTTGAACAAATATACTTTTGCATTCTTGGATTAGTTGTAGAGAGCTTTATGGCTATTTCACTGTAAGTTCCCCACAAACGACGTCAATGATGAAGTTATGAAATAGCGACAAATTCTCTGATTAGAAATATAGTGGGCATGTAGAAAGAAACTGCGGGTTGGCTCCCTATTGTCACTGTGATGCCTAAGCCAGTAACAGGTTTAGGAGAGAAAGTGTAACCTTAAGGAGTTTAATTGTTAGAGCAAAGAATGAGAGGTTATACCTTGGAAGATAGCTGACCGGACACCTATCGTAAGGTGTCACGGAGCAATCAAGTTTAATTTATACTCAAGCCTCGCAAGTATAAACTATATTTATTAAAATATAGTATAGATGCGTACCCAAGGTCGAACTCTTGTGGAACTCAATGTAATGAGGTAAGAAGAATTGTGACGAAGGTTATAACTTCTATTCTTGAGGGTTGTCACGATTTAAGAAGATTTCTAAGAGTCAAAACAATACTTGAGAGAAAACCCTAGAGATGGACTATCATAGTTCGTTCATCATAAAGGCTAGATAATGAATATGCAATTATTTTTCTATGTTAGAACATGTATTTAAACTATAAACACAATCAATCAAACAATAGAGAGGATACAAGATTTGGATAGGCAACTCATCCATGACTAGATTCATGAGCTATTTGTCGAAGCTCTTCGGGACAATCTATATTATTGTCACATCGGAACAATAAACAAACTTATATATCAATAGCAATCCTAATTTGATGGAGATTGTGCCCTAGAGCCAATCATTTTATATGTATGAACATATTCTTTGATTGATTTATGAATGATAAATTATGTCGTTATCATATTATTAGCATGTTTACTGTGATAACAATCCTTGATTAATTATGTGATAATTATTCTAAATTGTCCCTGGTCGATTATTCACGTGGGAACGTGAATGAACTAAGACCAGCATGACTTCGGTGTATGGAGATACACGCATGTGATGCTTCTCGAGAGTCATGGTGCAATTATGTAAAGGGTTACAAGTTGCTGGACCGACCCGGAGAGTCCTGCATGGGTTTAATCATAAGCTAGTCTCTCCTGTACACCTGTCACGATGCCATTAGATCTGAGGTCTTCATTATTCCGGCGTTGTAGATACTGAACTTTGGCCTAGTCCAACGTTGCCCGTAACAGGGTAGCCATACAGGCTAGGTACGGGTTTAGTTGTTTGCCGTGCTGAGGAATGTGGTTGACCAAGAAGGAATTTTGTCCCTCATTAAGTTGAGAGATATTTGACTGGGCCCTTCGATGAGTTTGTCCAAGGAATGTGTGGCCACACAAGGTAATGGGACTAACTCAAGGAATCAAGAAAGTTATGGTTTGGATTACAAAGATGATTTTCCCATGCCTTATCCATGACCAAAATATCGTGTGACAATAGGGATTATGACAAGGTGGTACTAAGGTTAAGCCGTTTATGTTAACACGATAGCTCACGTGTTTTGGGTAGTCGTGATGGCTCGCTAGAGTCTGCTCTTGATTTGTGAGTCATAGAGATGACTTGCTGCCAATTTCACAAGAGGCCTGCTGGGTCACACATGAACAGGATCAAGATACTGTTATGGGACATGAATTAGGGTTTAATTCGTGAGACACTTTAGTGACGCAATTTAAGACATAGTTGAATGTCATAGGACATGAAGTCTTGTCTTAAATAAAATCTACATTTGTGATATTTAAATTTGTTAGACAAGATTAAATATATGAATTGTTAAATAGTTAATTTGATTAATCTATTTACAATTGAATTCTTGTTTAAAATATTGGGGAATAATGAAGTGATTTAGTCTCCTAAGAGTTAGGGGATTATTGATTTATTAAATTCTCCAATATTGAAGGATAACAAGAGGAGGGTGGCGCCTCACTCTTGAATTAATTAATGAAATATGATTTTGTTAATTTGAATTCAAGATTTAAATTTGAATTCAATATTTAAATTTGAATTCAAGATTTGAATTTGAATTAAGATATTAGGGTAATATTTTAATTGAATTTGTTAAGGAAATTAATAAGTTGGTTATAACTCCCTAAGAGTTAGGTTTGTTATCTTATTTATTAAATTCCTATAAAATAACTAGGAGGGTGGCGCATACTTAAAGATTCAAATGGAAGATTTGATCTTGCATTTTGAATTTCAAGAATGCATTTTGAATTTTGAATTAATATATTAATGTAATATTTTAATTAAGAATTCAAATCCTCTTGACTCATTCCAACCAATGGGAACTGCGCATTCTGGATTTCAAGATATGATCTTGAAATTTAAATTAAGATTTCCTTTTAATTTTGAATTATAATATTAACGTAATCTTATAATCAAGATTTTGTGATTCCCTAATTTAAGGAGTGGGGACTCTCTATAAATACACACAGAAGTTGCATAACTCAAAGAGGGAGAAGAGGAAAGTCGCATAACCCTAGAGGAAAGAGGGAGAGTTCGACTAACCCTAAACTTAGGGTTTTAGAGGCGATTTGTGTTTGAGGAAGAGAGAGAGGTGCCAATGTTGGAGATTGTGCCCTAGGGCCAATCCTTTTATAAATATGTTTTGAACATATTGATTAATTTATGGAGATAAATTAATGATTATCATATTATTAGCATGTTTATTATGATAACAGTCCGTGATTAATTATGAGATAATTAATCTAAATCTGTCCCTGGTCGATTGTTTTCGTGGGAGCGAAAATGAACTAAGACCAGCATGCCCTCGGTGCATAGAGATGCATGCACTATATGCTGGGACGAGAGTCATGGTGCAATAACGTAAGGGGTTACGAGTTGCTGGACTGACCCGGAGAGTCCTGCATGGTTTTAGTCATTAGCTTGCCTCTCCTGTACGCCTGTCACGATGCCTTAGACCTGAGGTCATCTTTATTCCGACGTTGCAGTTGTCAGATTTTGGCCTAGTCTAACGTTGCCCGTAGCAGGGTAGCCATAAGGGCTAGGTACGGGTTTGGTTGATTGCCATGCTGAGGAATGTGGATTGGCCAAGATGGGATTTTGTCCCTCATTAAATGGGAGATATCTAACTGGCGCCCTCGATGAGTCTGTCCAGGAAATGCGTGGCCACGCTGGGATTTCGGACTTACTCAGGAAATCGAGAAAGTTGAGGTTTGGATTATGGATGACTTTCCTGTGCCTAATCCATGACCAAGATATCGTGTGACAATAGGGTCTATGACAAGGTGGTACTAAGGTTAAGTCGGTTTTGGTAAAAACGATAACTCACGTGTTTTGGGTAGTCGTGATGGCTTGCTAGAGTCCGCTCACGACTTGTAGGTCATGGAGATGACTTGCTGCCAACTTCACATGGGGCCTGCTGGGTCACACATGAGCAGGATCAGGACACCGCTTAAAGGGACACGAATTAGGGTTAATTCGTGGGTCACTCCGGTGGCACAATTTAAGACACAGCAAAAAATGTCTGGGACATTAAGTCTTGTCTTAATTAACCTACAGTTGTGAAATATTTAAATTTGTGAGACAAGTTTAAATATAATAATTGTTAATTGATTAATAGGGATTAATTATTTACAATTAAAATATTAGGGAAAATAAATCAGATAAGATTCCTAAAAGTTAGGAAATTATTGATTTATAAAATTCCCCAATATTATATGAGGGTGGCGCCTCATTTGGTGATTTTAGATTAATAAAATTGTTTTATTAATTTAAATCATGAGTTTGAATTCAAAAGATTTGATGGAGATATCAAAAGATTTGAATCATAGATATTAGGGAATATCTTAACTCATGATCTTTGGAAAATCATGACTGCCTAATTGTTAGGAATGTTTTTGATTTATAATATTCCAAGGGAAATTTTGAGGCATATGGCGCCTTCTTAGGTGGGTCCCATGGGAAGATTTGATCTTCCATTTGATTCCCTAAGATTATGATTTGAATTTAAATTAAATATTAAGGTAATATTTTAATTTGAAATTCAATTCATGAAGTCATATTATTATAATTATGGAATTATAATAATGCTCTAAATATAATTATTAAAAGCCTAGGGCTAGGCGCCTAGTGCTAAGTGAGAGCTCATTTGTGATTTTGTTTTCCTCCTTGTAGAGAGTGAAATAGGGTTTGTGAGAAAAGGAAAAACAAGAAGGAGTTCTTGTTGGGGCTTTCCTTTTGCGCCACCCTGTTTGGTTCAAGAAGGAGTTCTTGAAGTCAAAGTCACTGTAGATTGGTCCCTAGTTCTTTTGGAGAAAAGAACGGAAGGCTAGCACCTTGGTGCCCGAAAAACTGTACGTGTGGATGGCAGAGGGAGGACGCTGCGAGTGGACTCCTAGGACATGCCTTGTACAACCAACCGATTGAAACTCGTGAGGTATACCACTATCTTAAAAGTTTTAAATTCTACTTGTGGATCCGTTCGGGAATTTTAGGACTTGGCGCTTTTATTTTTATTTTTTAAATTTGCTTCCGCTGCGTTATGCGCCTAGAATTCCCAACAGTGGTATCAGAGCCAGGCTAGTTCTAGGATTTTAAACTGTTTTTGTGTACGTATGATGTATGGTATGTGTGTTTACCGCTTTCAATCACCGTTTTTGGTTTTACAAAGAAATCCACCGAATAGTTTTCTTAAAAATTCAATCTACAGAAAAAGGTGCAAATTATATGTATATGATACATATGGAATCGATAGGATCGATTGGAAAAGTTTTCATAAGTTTTTGGTCAAAATCGAAAATCCTGTATAATTATAATTAAAAGTGTTTTAATTATAATATTATAGAGGTGGCTGAAAATTTATTAAAATTATGAATTTTAAAATTTTTGGGGGTCAATAATTTAAATTCTTGAATGTGATTCCTGAATTTTATAATTATTGTGAAAAGGCCTAATCTCAAGAAAAGACATGTTAAAATTGCACAGACCCTAAATTGAAGACAATTTTAAAAATGGTTTTTAAATATGTGTTGTATGCCGTGTTTGACATAATTGTATGAATTGTTCATATTTGAACTGTGTGGTGTTGGATATGGCTCTAGGAGGTTTATTTCGGTAAATACGGCATGCGTATCGTCTCCCTCTACTCTTATGTAAAATTTACTTTCAGTTTATACCTCAATGTAACTGGGGTTTATTCTCTTGTAATTTTATTTTCTTTTTTTAGAAAAAAAATTCTCTCATTGGCTTGGGAGAATTATAGGGTAGATGGGCCATGTCTAAACACGGTGTATGCTTTTACATTTAGTTTGTATGTGATGCGCTAGATGTATGTTTAGCGTGCGAAATTTTAACATGCTACTTTAATTTTCACGCTACAACCACGTATACGATACGAGCGTGGGATTTTGTATATGATACAAAATCCGGGCACATGTTTATATGTATGAGATACATGGGGTAATAAACATGTGGCATGACTCGTTTAATTTTAAAAGGAGTTTTGAAATTAAACTATAAAACGGAACATTTTAATAAATAAAAATCAAACCCTTTTAGAGAATCTTAAGTCTTAATGCCGTCGCTAAAACGCCCTGTCGAAATCTTGTTCATCGTGGCGCGGTGATCGCCTACGCGACACGTATCTGCCTTGACCTTGAGGAGACACGGGTGAATGGGAGTTTCAACACAACGCCCATTGAAATCTTGGTTCTTTGAATACGGTGATCGCCTACGCGACACGTATTGCAGTTGGGCCTTGAGGATATGGGGTTGGGCTTCGGCCTCGTTGTTTTGAACCTAGCCATTCACATGTTTTACCGTGTGACTTAATAGGGTTATCAAAACGGTTTTGGACCTCAAGGCATTAGATGGGGTAAACATGCCATAATAAGTATCATGAGATGATACAGTCCCATAAGGATCTAAGAGTCACATAGAGATGTGATTGGTAAGGAGTTACCTACCTAAATAACCAAAGGGTGCATGATCGCCTACGCGACGGTAAACTTTGGTGAAATATGGGTCTTAGCCACTAATAATAAATTTTACTGGGTTTTATAAAATTGTGGATATTTATTTATTTTTCTGCTAATTAAACTTTTCATATCTTAGTAGTAGAATCAATGGCAACAAACAATAGTTCATCACTATCACTGCGATCTGTCCTTGAGAAGGACAAATTGTCTAGGACAAAATTCCTTAACTGGTATCGTAATTTGAGAAATGTTCTCACCCAGCGAAGGAAGTTGCTGACTTCCTTGACTGGTTTTGTAATTTGAGAATTGTTCTCACCCAACCAAGGAAACTTTGTGTCCTAGAAATCCCTCCCCTGAACAGCATGCCAAGGACGCTCCAAGAGCTCAAAGAACTGCTTGTGAAGCACTTCAATGACTCTGTGGACGATGCTTGCCTGATGCTAGCCACGATGGTTCAAAGAGTTGAACACGGGAATATCGTCGGCTATTGAGATGGTCACACATCTCATGGAAATGTTCCAGAGCCAGGAGAAAGGGAAGGGCAAAGGAAAGAGGAAAGGAGACGCCGAGTTTGGTGGGACCAAGCCAGCGGCTGAGCCTAACCCACTACCTACCAAGAAGGCAAGGCCTTCAAAGGATGCAATTTGCCTTTTAAGAAATTGCAAATTGTATTTGGAAGATCAAAAGAATAAAAGGAGAGATGAGATCTCTACTTCTGGTATCTTCGTTATAGACGTTCACTTGTCTACTATAACCGCTTGGGTATTAGATACAGCATGTGGTTTTCACATTTGATGTGAAGGGTCTTAGAGACAGTAGAAAGCTGGACAGAAGCGAGATGGACCTACGAGTGGGCAATAGAGCAAGGGTTGCTGCTGTTGCTGTGGGAACATGCGAGCTTGTTTTGCCCTCAGGGCTTATCTTATTGTTATCATGTACCTTCTTTAAAGTTCAAACAATGCTTGTCTTTCTTATTTGATAAGGAAGGTTTTGCATGTGTTAACTGAAAAGAATGGTGTTCAATTCATAAAGATGATGTTTATTTGCTTATGTGATTTGCAAGATAAACATTACGTCTTGAAATTGGAACGACAACACGATGACAAAATCTATAACACCGATATGAAAAGGATTGAGATTAGTGAATCTAATCTTGCATACCTTTGGCATTGTCGTTTAGGCCATATAAATGAGAAACGCCTAGAGGAGCTCCATAGAGATGGACTTCTAAGCTCGTTTGATTTTGAATCATATGATGCTTGCGAATCTTGTTTACTTGGAAAAATGACAGAGGCGCCTTTCACTGGCCACAGTGAGAGGGCATCGAACCTTTTGGGATCATACATAGTGATGTATGTGGACCCATGAGTACCCAAGCTGAAGGTGGTTACTCTTACTAACTGCTTCAATAGGTTTGACTACGGTTACCTATTAAAGCATAAGTCGGAGTCTTTTGAAATAGAGATTTCAAAGTGAAGTAGAGAACTAGACAAGAAAATCAAAGTCCTTCGATCCGATCGAGAAGACGAGCATTTGAGTCAAGAATTTGTTGATCATCTTAGAAGCTGTGAGATGGTCGGACGACTTACCCCTTCTGAAACCCCATGATGGGATGGTGTTTCCGAGAGGAGGAATCGAACCCTATTAGATATGGTACGATCTATGATGAGTCAGACCGATCTTCCGCAATCCTTTTAAGGATATGCTTTAGAAGCTGCCGCGTTCACACTTAACCGTGTTCCGTCCAAGGCAGTTGAGAAGACACCATATAAGATATGGAGTGGGAAGAGTCCCATAGTGTCTTATCTCAAAATTTGGGGATGAAGTTTACGTTAAGCAAACGATAAACTATCTCCCAAAAGGTGCTTGTAGGGTACCCTAAGGAAACAAGGGGATACCATGTTTACTGCCCAGCTGACAACAAAGTGTTTGTAGTCAGAGGTGGATTCTTCTTGGAGAAGGATCTAGTTTCCAAAAGAAACAGTGGGAGTAAGGTAGATCTTGAAGGAGTTCAAGATGCACAAAGCACTTCAGAGGCGCAGACGGAAACTAGAAAAGAACCACAAGGTGTTGTGGAAGCTTCTCTAATAACACAAGGACAACGAAGTTCTGATAGAACACGTTTTCAGCCACAAAAATGTGGATTTTTGGTGACTGAAAACAAGGACGTGTTGCTCACGGAGCGTGGTGAGCCTACCACCTATCAAGAAGCTATCGTGGATCCCAACTCTGAGAAATGGGTTGAAGCCATGAAGGTTGCGATATAGTCCATGTATGACAACAAGGTATGGACCTTCGTCGCTTCACCCAAAAGGGTAAAACCCGTAGGGTGCAAGTGGGTTTTCAAGGAGAAAACAGACATGGATGGCAATGTCAACGTCTTCAAGGCGAGGCTAGTTGCAAAAGGGTTTACTCAACGTCATGGGATGATGAAATGTTTTCCCCAGTAGCAATGGCCGATTCCATTAGGATCCTACATGCCATAGCCGCATATTATGACTATGAGATATGGCAAATGGATGTCAAAACAGCATTCCTTAATGGAAGGCTGCCCAAGGATGTGTACGTGACACAACCTGAGGGGTTTGTATGTCCAGAGGAACCAGGAAAGGTATGCGCGCTTCAGAAATCCATTTATGGTCACGAAGTTGGAATCATCGTTTTGATGAGGTAGTCAAAGGAGTTTGGCTTCTTACAAAACACTGACGAGCCTTGTGTTTACAAGAAGGTTAGTGGGAGCACGATTGTGTTCTTGGTGCTATATGTCAATGACATATTGCTCATTGGAAATAATGTTCCAACCTTAGAGATTGTGAATCTTGGTTGTGAAAATCTTTTTCAATGAAGGACTTAGGAGAAGCTGCCTATATTCTAGGCATTAAGATCTATAGAGATAGATCTTGTAGGCTTCTTGGATTGAGTCAGAGTACGTACTTGGATAAGGTACTGAAGGGGTTCAGTATGCGAGATTCCAAGAGGGGATTCATACCGATGAATCATGGATTGACCCTGAGCAAGAAACAGTGTCCCAAGACACTTGTTGAGCGAGGGCGCATGAGTGGCATCCCTTATGCTTCGGCAAAAGGATCCATCATGTTGTGTACTCGACCCGATGTGTCGTTTGCCCTGAGCGTGACAAGGCGGTTCCAATGAGACCCTGGTGAGTATCATTGGACTGCTGTCATAAGCATCCTTGAGTACTTAGGAAGAACTAAGGATGAATTTTTGGTTTATGGTGGAACTGATGTGTAATTGGTTACACAGGTGCCCGTTTTCCAAAACTTACCAAGATAAATTTAAATCGCAGTATGGATACGTGTTTTTCCTGAACGGTGGCATCGTGAGTTGGAAAGGTTCCAAGCAGAGCACGATTGTTGATTCTACAACAAAGGGTTTGTCGCGTGGAGATGCAGACCGTAAAAACTAGTGTCTGAAGTATGCTTGGTGGTTACCCTGTGGAGACATGAAGACACCAAACGGGAAGGGGTTCCCCACTGATGTTCCGACAGTGATATATACTCAGACATGATCACCTAGAGATGGTGATATCAAGATATGTAAAGTAGCAGACGAGGATGATGTTGCCAATCCTCTTATGAAATCCCTAGCACGGGTCTTAGATGAGAGTCATGTAATGTCAAATGGAGATTAGACACATTAATGGATGTTCCTAGTGTAGGAACAGTTTGATTAATGATTGTACCTAGTGCAAGTGGGAGTCTGTTGGAGATTGTGCCCTAGAGCCAATCATTTTATAAATATGATTTGAACATATTGATTAATTTATGGAGATAAATTAATGGTTATCATATTATTAGCATGTTTACTATGATAACAGTCTCTGATTAATTATGAGATAATTAATCTAAATCTGTCCATGGTCGATTGATTTCGTGGGCGCGAAAATGAACTAAGACCAGCATGACCTCGGTGCATAGAGATGCATGCACTAGATGCTGGGACGAGAGTCATGATGCAATTACGTAAGGGGTTACGAGTTGCTAGACTGACCTGGAGAGTCCTGCATGGGTTTAGTCATCAGCTTGCCTCTCCTATACGCCTGTCACGATGCCTTAGACCTGAGGTCATCATTATTCTGGCGTTGCAGTTGTCAGACTTTGGCCTAGTCTAACGTTGCTCGTAGCAGGGTAGCCATAAGGGCTAGGTACGGGTTTGGTTGATTGCCATGCTGAGGAATGTGGATTGGCCAAGATGGGATTTTGTCTCTTATTAAATGGAAGATATCTAACTGGCGCCCTCGATGAGTCTGTCTAGGAAATGCGTGGCCACGCTGGGATTAGGGACTTACTCAGGAAATCGAGAAAGTTGAGGTTTGGATTATGGATGACTTTCCTGTGCCTAATACATGACCAAGATATCGTGTGACAATAGGGTCTATGACAAGGTGGTACTAAGGTTAAGTCGGTTTTGGTAAAAACGATAACTCACGTGTTTTGGGTAGTCGTGATGGCTTGCTAGAGTCCACTCACGACTTGTAGGTCATGGAGATGACTTGCTGCCAACTGTTGGGAATCCTTGGCGCCTAAGGCAGCGGAAGCAAAAACAATAATTAAAAATTTAAACGCCTAGGTCCTATAATTAGATCCAAATTATAATATTAAGGTAATATTATAATTAGGAATTCAAGTCCTAAAATCATGATATCTCATGATATAATGATTTAATAATTTGATAATTCTTTAATTTTGGGAAACCCTAATTATAATTATCAAAGCCTAAAACCTATATATATGAGTAGGCCTAAGTCGACTAAAGCACTAGTCTCTCATACCTTGGGAATTTCGACTTAGCCACCAAAAGTTCACAAGTCCAAAAGTGTTTTGAGTCTTGGTGAAAGTTTGTGAGAGAAAACACAACCCTAGACTTTCTAGAGAGAGAAAGTGGCGCAAACCCTAAAATAGTTTTAGGATTTGTGAGTTGAGTTGTGTGAGAGATCAAGAACACCATTCTTGATCAAAGGCGCCATCTATCTTGGATTTTGAGAAGAGTTCTTGAATCCAAGAACACCGTAGATAAGGCTCCCGGTTTGCTTGGAGAAGTAAACGTGGCTAGCCACTAGGCATCTACCAAACTGTTCGTGTGGATCACCGGTGGAGGGAGCACACTCGGAGTGGACTCCTCAGATTCATAAACACAAAGAACAGTCATTGACTTGGGTAAATTCTTGACCTCATACCGATACAGATTCATATAGCGGATCTATTGGGAAAGAAATCGCTATGTGTGGTTTAAAATTTTTCTTTCCGCTGCTTTACATGCATGGCGATTTCCCAACAAACAGGGAATCCCAGCCTATCAAGGTGATCTATATACCCTCTCATCTTTATGACATGGTAATTGATAGATTCACCTTCAGCCATATTGCAAGACATAAGAGCCTTAGTGGTCTCATATCTATCTTGTCTGATTTGGTAGCGGAACATTTCCTTGAGACGATTCATTGTGTCCACCATCAGACAAGAGACCTCCAGCGAGTCATCGAAGTGCTTCTCATAAGCCCTCCACTCTGCTCCTGGAGCGCCCTTGGCAGGTTCTTTGGGAATAGGTTTGTCCAGAACATAAAGTCTCCTCTCATGGGTGAGAACAATTCTCAAATTATGAAACCAATCGAGGAAGTTTGTTCTGGTCAGCTTATCCTTCACAAGGATAGGTTGCAGTGAAAATGTTGAACTATCAATTGCCATTTTTTATTCTACAATTTAAAGATATGAAAAATTAGCAGATCAAAATACTTCCACTATTTTATAAAACTCAGTAAAATTTATTATTAGTGGCTAAGATCCATATTTCACCAAAGTTTACCGTCGCGGAGGCGATCATGCACATTTTGGTTATTTAGGTAGGTAACTCCTTACCAATCACATCTCTATGTGACTCTTAGATCCTTATGGGACTGTATCATCATATGATACTTATTATGGCATGTTTATCCCATCTAATGCCTTGAGGTCCAAAACCATTTTGATAACCCCATTAAGTCACACGGTAAAACATGTGAATGGCTAAATTCAAGATAACGAGGCGAGGGCCCAACCCTATATCATCAAGGCCCAACTGCTATACGTGTCGCGGAGGCGATCACCGTATCCAAAGAACCAAGATTTCAATAGGCGTCATATTGAAAATCCCATTCACCCGTGTCTCCTCGAGGTCAAGGAAGATACGTGTCGCGGAGGCGATCACCGTTCCACGATGAACAAGATTTTGACAGAGCGTTTTAGCGATGGCATTATGACTTAAGATTTTCTAAAAGAGTTTGATTTTTATTCAATTCAAATATTCCGATTTTGTTTTTGTTTAATTCTAAAACTCCTTTTAAAATTAAACGAGTCATGCCACATGTTTATTTCCCCATGTATCTCATACATATAAACATGTGCCCGGATTTTGTATCCCATACAAATCCCACGCTCGTATCGTATACGTGGCTATAGCGCAATATTTGATTAAGCATGTTAAAATATCGTACCCTAAGCATACATCTAGCGCATCGCATACAACTAAATGTAAAACAGCACACCGTGTTTAGATATGGCTCATCTACCCTAGAATTCTCCCAAGCCAATGAGAGAACTTTTCTAAAA
>QANZ01042729.1:0-32449 GCA_003254925.1 Chamaecrista fasciculata
TTTTTTTTTTTTTCCAAAAGAATCATTTTATTAAAGAAGAAACAAGAAAACGGAATACAAGCTAACCATCAACTAGCAAACCCAATCAACCAATTCCATGAGAATCAAAACCCAAAGCAGCAGCTTAAATAGAAACAAGAGGGGATGGGGGTTGAAAACCCAATATCCAAATAAGATATATAACACACAAGATTATGAATTTAAGTTTTGCTCTAACATTGTTGATATATATATAAGTAGTCTATATATATATATATCCTCGTAAGTATTTATTGAGTTTGAAAGTGTATACATAATTTCATAAATTGTAAAAATCATATTTATTATTAAACTTGAGTGAATACTCCCTCTCTCCTAATATATTCCCTTTGTTGGAGGAATTTTTTTGTCTCAAAATATCAAATGTTTTACAAAATCAAGATAGCATTAATTAATTTTTTTACCATTCTATTCCTATTAAAAGTCAAAGCTATTAAAATAGTGAGAGTAACTAAGAGTAATTTAATGAGGGCAGTTTAGTCTTTTGATATATATTTCTCTTCATTTTAGGTAAATTAATCATTTCGTTTGTATTTACCTTAAAAAGCAGATATTTTGGGACAGAGGGAGTATCTTCTAAATATCCAAATATCAAATTTGTATTTTCTTTTAAAAATGACTGAAATATTAATTTATGCCAAAGGTACTTTTGGTACTCCCAAATTATAAGGTCAGTTTCAATTGTACTTTCAATTTTTTTTCTTTTTGATCAATTGTACTCGTAAATTGAAGTTACAATTGACATAAGAAAATATTGAACGTACAATTGATTCAAAAAACTTTTGAGGGTACAATTGAAATTAATATCATACTTTTGGGGTGTCAATAGTACTTTTGCTTTAATTTATTATTGATTTTGCAATTAAATCCAATTCAAGAGTCTTATTAATTTATTTAAATCAATAATTTTAAAGTGAATTTAATAGTAAAAATTAGATTATAACAGTATGCAAAAGTCTTTTTATTTTGAAATTGACATTCCAGCCTTTCATTGTTTTATTAATTGATGATTTCTTTCACTGCCATATGTCCTCCTATGATTAAAAGAAAAAGATGGCAACTTAAAAAGTGGTTCAATTTCATATATATTGGGCAATGCTATAATGGAAATATCCATTGCTCTACCAATTCACTTTTTTTTTTTTTTATCAATAAGTTGAGTGTAGTTTACTAGTTTAGTTTGGTTGTACTCTTGGATTGCTAGTAGCGAAGCCCAAGAGTGTTAACCTCTCTTTTGCCTTGTGCTTGTGCTTGTGCTTGTGGACTAGTGCTAGTACTAGTGTCACTCATGTTTCAACCCCAAATTAATGCTAACATATTTACCTAACTTTGCCTTCCCTTGTATTTCAATTACTCTTCTATCAACTTTTTCCAAATGCCCATCACTATTTATAATTACAACATTCCCATCATCATAAACCATTCTAAATACCTCATTCTAAATTAAAAAGGGATGCCATCACTACCTAGAATATTCATTATAACAACAATCAAAAACTACTTTGCACTTTTTCTAAAAAAAAAATCCGAATGATTCAATAAATTAACTTTTTTTCCTTCAAGCTCAATTCTTAAATTTAAAAAGCGAATAGCTGACTTGGTTACATTATAAGGTTACAGGTATCGTTGAAGATGTTAAAATCAAGCAATAATTTTTTTTTCTTGAAATTAAATAAAGGAAAAGAAATTCACTCGATAAGACGATATTTAATTGAAAATAAATTTTGAGTTTGCAGGGACGGGTATTCTTGGGATCGAAGCTAGAGAAAGGAGAAACTTATTATATTGTTGACGTTTCTCTATTACTCCCTCCGGTTCTGAATATCTGGTGTTTTAGAAAATTATTTTTGTTTCAAAATATCTGATGTTTTATAAATTCAAGAGAACATTAATTATTTTTTTACCATTCTATCCCTATTAAATATAGTAGAGTCATAAATGTATAAACATTTTCCAAGTAATTTAATAGGGATAGTTTAGTCATTTTACTTCATTTTTCACTTCATTCTATGTTGGCTAATCATTTTCTTAATCTGTGTGTAGAAACCTTAAACACCAGATATATAGAACCGGAGGGAGTAGTAATTAAAGCTACGTGTTGCGATTTGATGTTGACTGATTAGTTAATACGCGTGGAATGTTACAATACTAACGGTGGATTTATCAAATTGCTAATTAAACTCCTTTCAAGTAATGAAAGTCATCAGAGTAATGAAAGTCGGAATCGATGAATAAATATACAAAATAGGCATAGGCTTAAGTATACTTTTAGTCTCTTATCTTTCGCAAAGGTCTCAATTTGGTGTCCTAATTTTTTTTGTTGCAATTTTAGTCTCCTATCTTTTGAAAACATCTCAATTTGATCCCCCTAACTTTTTTTGTTGCAATTTTGATCCTCTAACTTTTGAAAACGTCTCAACGTTAGTACCAAGTGCACTTTCATCCATTATCTGTCATTAGTGCTGATTTAACACGCTGAGTAGGTTGATGATGTGGCAAATATGAGTGAAGTGGATTAAAAAATGGCCATTATGCAACATTTTAAGCCTTTTTGTTCAGCTTAGTTGATTCGTTCTCAAAATATTGTAATTTGTTGCATAATGGTCCTTTTTTAATTCACTTCACCCATATTTGTCACGTCTTCACCCAACTCAACCTGCCAGATCAGCACTAATGGCAGATAATGGATGAAAGTGTACTTAGGACCAACAGCGAGACATTTTCAAAAATTAGAGGACCAAAATTGCAAAAAAAAAAAAGTTAAAAGACCAAATTGAGACCTTTGTAAAAATTAAGAGACAAAAAATGTGCTTAAGCCTAAAAAAAAATATTTGGGAATGAGCTTGAGAAATGAGAATAATGTAGATTTGAAGTGGAGACTCAAAGAAGACGAGACGCATACCAGAGTGTTTGGTATTCCAAAAGTTCAAAGTCGTCGTGCTGAGGCCATACGCCAAAAAACTTGAACTCTATCGATCTGCGAGAGAATGTCGGACGCGGCTTTGCGTGTCCTCGACGGAACGCACCTCAAAGCCGTCGATCTCTCACTGCCGGAACCTGATGTCATCCTCACCGGAGCTCACATACTGGACATAGCCGATTCTAGAGCCTCTTCTTCTCTCTTTGGTCTTCCATTACCCGAATCAATCAGGGTTTCTGCTCTCACTCGCATCGCCTGCGATGATGCCCAAGCTTTTCGCTCTTCCGAGTTCGCCAAGGAAAAGGCCTCCGAGATATTCAGAGACTATATCGCTGCGATCGCTGATGAACTCAAAGGTTCATATCTTTTTTCTGTTGGAAACACTGATTGATTAGTTTTATTGGTTTAGTATTTCTGAAATCTGGCTTTGCTTAATTACTCTTGAAATGCACACAAGGTATAAACCTTTGATTCTTCGGCTGCGATGACTAGACTCAGGAATGTTCAGCGAAGAGCCATTTAATACATAATTATCTAGTCATCAATGTTGATTCATTACCTTTGCGATTGATCCAAATAATTGTATTTTAGGCCCTTTAAATTTGTTTGAGATCTTCGTTTTACGAAGAACAAAACTCGGATTATGGCAAATAAAAAAGCCACTCGGGCAACACAGAACGAAATTTGGAGTTTAAAATCTAAAATTCTGTTTACTCGGACTACAGAATTTAATTGATGGGCTTGAATTTTGCTTTCTTATGAAAAACGTTTGACTTCTTTCAGCCTTTCTTTTTCGTATGTTCTGTTGCAACTTGGTGACTTTATGGCGAAAGACTTGTACATTACTGTAGGACGATTATCATTTCTTCCACTTGTACAATTTGTTTTCATGATCAAATGATTGTGTTTTGATATTTCAAGAAGGGAAAAAAATACTTCTTACATTGAAATTATGTGTGTAGGTGATCCTCTTGTTGTATCCATCTTGGATGGAAATACTCTGCGGCTCTTTTTAGAGGATGAGGATGATTTTGCAATGTTAGCAGAAAATCTTTTTACTGATTTAGATGTTGAAGACAAGGGAAAACTCAGAAAGAGCGAAATCCAGAACGCTCTTGTCCAGATGGGAGTTGAGATGGGTGTTCCCCCTTTCTCAGGTTCATTCTAATTTTCTGTTTTAGGCTCGTGGACCTTTTTTTTTTGTATCTTTCTTTTTCGTGAATGTTCATGTTTTAAAGGTTCATGTTTGATCAGGAATGCATATGTAATTGCATGTTAACAGGGTTCCACAAGGACCGAAATTTAGTATTATCTTTTCCATCATTGTATGCTTATTTTCTCTTGATAGTGAATTGGAAGTATGCAAGATATAACCATTACTACTGTAAAATGGATGTTTTGTAATCTCTCATTTCATTGTGGATATGACATTTGCCCAAGGGGATGGCCGGCATTAGAAAAATCCGGAAGTAAGAGAGTTTTGCTCCAGGATATAATTGGCCAATGTCGCCTAGTTTTTTCTCCCTCAATTAATGAGACTATTCAAATAAGTTATTTGTGTGTCTTGCCTCATACTTGCAGTGTGTGTGAATCTAGAAAAAGAAAATCCTGTGTATAAGGATCATTATTGATAGCACTCATGATCTGCAAAAAGTAGATGCTCTTCTTAAAATGTGGATGCCAATGCAAATCTTTTGCTTTGAGAAATTAATGTCTGGGATTAGGATCTGCGTTAGTTGAAGGTGCACATTTTGAGTGGATTGCAGATCGGCCTCCATGTTTATTTTGTATATTCAAGAAAAATGGACTTGCTCATTTTCGTTGTCAGAAACAGGCACATACAGTGCCATGTCTTAATAAGTTAGATTACTTTATTTGTCACTTTACTTCTCTGAGTCTGATGAAACTGACACCTTTAAGCATAAAATTAACAGAGTTTCCTCAGCTAAATGACATACTGAGAAAACATGGAGCAGATGGAGAAGAACAACTGGGCCAGGCTCAATTTGCTCAAGTTCTCCAGGTTGTTCTGCAAGACCTAGCGGAGGAACTTTCCCAAAAGAATGTCGTTTTTATCCAGAACATAAAAATAATTAATGGCTCTAAGCTAAAACAGGTATCTTCTAGATTTATTTGTCTCTTCCCATTGTTAAATTTCATCTTATATCTAAAACATTGACCTATTCCATGGTACTGCATGTTGAAAATTTGAGAATTGATCAACTATTCATCTTTCAAATCTGAAGATAACAATATCGTAAGACATAAAACATCTAATATGCTTTATCTCGTTTCAGTAATGTGTAATGTGGCATCCTAAGTTCTGCTTATTGGGATTCTTTGTATAAATTCATGGTTGGACGTTTGTAATCAGAGAAGAGAAATGTTTTTTAATTCAACAAATACCTTTGTGAAAGTTTACATATGTTCTTTTGTATTAAGTCCTGTTAACACCATGATGCAGCTATTGACCAATGACAAGGAATTAAACAACATTGCGGGAAAGATATTGGAGGAAAAGCAGGATGAAAAGGATGGCTTAGTGAGTAAGGAAACAATAAGGAGCTTCCTAGAAAGAAATGCGAAGGAGTTGGGCTTACCACTATCTGATGGGGACGAGGCAGTTACTCTTCTTTATGATGATGTTTTTGCTGATGTAGGAAGAGATGAGTTTGGTGCGAAATCAGATAAAGATGATTTGGTAAAACTTATGAAACATATACTGCAGAAGTTTGCAGAGCAGCTTGAATCCAGTCCTGTATTTCAGGATTTTGCTTGATGGGGAACACAGTTATTTCATTTTCACCATTCCAGATTCGTTAGCTGGTGGTGAGCTTGTTGTGCATGAGTCATTTAACAGTGCATTTGAATACACTAGTCTATATGCAGCGAAAATTTGCACTCTATAGAAATTACATTGTATAATAAGTTCTATATTCATGGTTGTCTTTTCTTGTTTTTTTTTTTTAAAAAAAAAAGAGATTTAGCATGTCCATGACTTATATATCACTTTTTTTTTATATAAACGACTTATATATCACATTTATGAGATCTGAGTGGCTAATTTTTTTTTTGAACAAATCTGAGTGGCTAATTGGTTATGGACGAATTCATAGAACGGTGCCCGAGCAGGCTGTTTTTATATTTTGATTTTTTTATTTTTTTAAAAAAGGCTTGTTTATAGTTATAGGCCCTTTTTTTCTGCCAATTAGTTAGGCCCTTATCTTTCTCTTGGACATTCAATTTGGAGAAGTCTAATGCATAAATGACCCGTTTCATTTAAAGAAAAATATTCATAGTAAAAAAAAAAAAGGAAGAGAATAAATAGAGCGTAGAGAATCCAGCTCTCCATACAATCTCCTTATCTCTTGTTTTATGTTGATCATTGTATTTGAATTTTGAAGTAGAATTTGTTTTTTCTTTTTATTGCTTACTTACATGAACAATACAAAGTTAAGGACTAGAAGTAGAAGTCGATAGAGAAGACCCATAAGGCCCATGATTTAACTTTTACACCAGAAAAGGGACAGACAATAAGATCGAAGACACTGATAATAATTTGTACATTTCGTGTGGGCCAAATCAACTTGTAACTGGTGATCAGCGAATATTCTTACAGAGGTAGATTCAAAATAGCATATCAAAAAAGAAAATAGCATATCATGTGCTCATTTCATTCGAGTTCCAATGTTTGTGAATCCAAATTTCCCAAAAGTCACTTTTAGGGATGGCAACGGAGGGATATCCGGTGGTTTTGCTACTATCCGTATCCGTTTATCCTATCCAATATCCGTACCCTATCCGTATCCGATAAATTAATATCCGTATCCGCACCCTATCCGATATCCGATATCCGACGGATACTCGAAATATCCGAAATATCCGAAAAAATATGGATATAGGATAGGATATCCTATTTTATAAATCGGATATATCGGGTACCCGATATCCATTATCCGCCAACTAATATAATTAAATGAAATTATTATTTATTTACATTTTAAATTNGTATCCATCCAATATCCGAAAAAAATTTAATTTTCACTATCTGTATCCGTATCCGATATCCGCTATCCGACGGATACCGGATATTTTTTCAGATGGATACGGACGGATATCCTAACTTAGGATATAAATTGCCATCCCTAATCACTTTCAATAAGTGAATGACCCGATAACTGAAAAATAAGCGGGTTTTAGATAAACACGATATTCTTGTGAATACTGAATACCCTCCCTATCCAAATACCCTTATACTATCACCAACGCTATTGCTTTCAGCTTTATTGCCACAATCATAACTTGGCTTTTTTCTTGGGACCTACTCAAAAAGCTATGTCCGGATGTCCCCATGTTTAACTTGTCACATGTCTAACTTCACATTCTCACATGGCTCTGCTAGATACAAGGAAAAAGACATTTCCGAGGGACACTAATACTGAAAGCTTGTTAGTAAATGTTTTAAGCCGCTTTAGAATCTATACACAGTGGGGATAATAAAAAAGAGACAATTTCATATAAATCTCAAAAAGATATGATGATGATAGAGGTGAAATGATAAAGCGTGTTGGCAGGGAAAATGAGTGTTTAAGATGCAAGTGATTGTATTTACTGATTAAAATGCACCAGCATAGTCCCATGTAGGTCCAGCTAACCCTCTCGCTTCTGAAGTTATTTTGGTACTACTCATCCAAACATTTCTACACAAAAGCTTTTAGTTTTGATACACCTTTACATAGCAAACCAAAGTATTCTTACATTTAGATTGTAATTAACGGGAGGGGCGAAGATAATTCTAATATTATTAATCATTGCCAGTACCATAGAAGAAGCAGAAATACATTAGAACTTAATTGCATAATCTCAAGAAACAATAGGCTAAATAAATTACAGGCACTCATCACAGATCTTCTACGCATGAACAGACCTTGGACATTACAAAACCTTATTAGCCAACTCGCCATAACCCGGCGAGCCAATTCTTAAAAGCCAAAACGTGACAAGAGCATTAAGCAGTGTTCACTTCACTCTTTGCCGTCTGCAGCCCGCAGCGACCCAAGTTGAACCGGGGCTTGGGTTTGCACCACTTTGGATGATCCATAGGCTGAAATATCAACACCGTGAGCCTTCTCTTTCTCAATCTGTTCCTTGATCCAGAAGTACGTAATTCTCAACCCATCCTAACCAGAAAAGAATTAAGACTACTGTAAGTGTGCACAAAATAGAGGTCAAGAAAATCAAGAGACACGAGACATTCAAAGGGTGAGGTCAACTAAAAAGGTTTAGGGCAACAGGTGACCTCCGGGTTGATTAACTTTTTCACTTCTAAGCAAACACAATCTATACTTAGCATAATTTGTTGAAAATGAAGTAGGAAGATCAGTTTCTTCCCTATGAAAAATACCTTCAACTTCATAGTTGGAGCCCATCCCAGTTTCTCTTTGATCAGAGTGTTGTCTGAATTACGGCCACGGACACCCTCTGGGCCAGGAATGTGATGTACAGGAATAGTCTTGTTCTCAAAGCTAAGAACAATCTCGGCCATTTCATTCATGCTCACCATCTCATCACTCCCAATGTTTACTGGCTCACGGAAGTCTGATTTAGTCAATCTAAACACAAAATATGGACCAAAATGTCATGTCTATCAACGAAGGAAGACCTAAAAATATATCAAGTATGCTGACACAAGTTACATAGACAATATCCATGAAAGAAAAATAAGGAAAATACCATGCTTGTTAAGGACCAAAATGTTTAACATCAACTATCAATGTTCATAATCATGTTAAACTTTGATCAATCAGTTTATTTCCTTTTTCGGAGCAAGGGCAGTCCAAGGATCTGGGTGAGTAGGACGGGGAGTGACCTTGAGTATTAGACTACTTGGAAACCTTATATCTATCAATGTGATCTAAGGCTCACTGGTACTAAAGTTTGAATTTTAAACTGTCATTTCTACAGGATTATCTGCACAGCAAAGATAATCAGCAAAGACCAACCTCAATACACCTTCAACACACTCATCAATGAAGGTGAACGATCTTGTTTGCAATCCATCACCCCACATCTCAAACCTGTCGGTGGAGGTTTGTGCCTTTCGGCAGAAAGCTGCAGGAGCCTTCTCTCTTCCTCCTGCATGGAATAACAATGTGATAAACTTATTAAATCCAAAAGGTTACAAAATTACACGTTTACACGTTTCTAGTAATAGGGCGCATATATATCCTTTTAGATAGGACAAAACTGCAAATTTTCAATATAGTGAGGAGTATACCTTTCCATGTCCCAAAAGGGCCATAAATGTTATGGAACCTCCCAACACGGCACTCAATTCCAAAATCTTTGTTATAATGTTTGCACAACTCCTCAGTTGCAAGCTTCTCTAGCCCATATGCATCTTGTGGCTAACAAAAGTCATCAAATTAACCATGTTAGTCCCAACCTTACTGCACAAATCAAGTGAGCAAGAACTATAAAATGGGAAATGTCACCAACAAACCTCAGCCGGCCAGGCGTCAGACTCCTTCAAGCTCACATTAGTTTCCAACTGTTTAAATTCAGGGTAGATGCAAGCACTGGAGGCATAGAAAAACCTGAAATTGGCAGCAAAATACGAATAAAGGACAGAGGTAAGTCCAAAATCTTAAATTTAAAAGACTAATTGACTATATCAAGATGGCCAACCTCTTGACCCCGTTAATCCTGGCAGCCTCAAGCATGTTGAAGCTAATCATTGTGTTGTTGTACATTATAACAGAATGGTTAGACTGGATAAAGCCCATCCCACCCATATCAGCAGCAAGGTTGAAAACGTGGTCAACACCCTTAGTAACCTTTAAACAGTTATCCATGACCCTTAGATCAACAAGATGGAATTCATGGCAAAACATATCTTCAGTCATGTGCTCATTTTTCTTCCAATCAGAGGCAATAATATAATGGCCCTCAGTCTTCAAGCGCCGTGCTATGTGAGAGGCAATGAAACCACCAGCTCCAGTGATGGAAATTCGAAGCTTTTCCGCAGGCCAGTACGGTTCTCTCTCAAGGTTTTCATAGGTGTAGGCACCATAGTCAGTTTGGCCATTACTCCCCATTCTGCAGCAGTTGAATTGTTCAAATAAGCACTGATTGTTAAAAATCCACTTTATAGATATGAGATCCCACTTTAGACACAACCGAATTTAAGTAAGAGAACCAAGTTAAGTAATCCAACGAATTTACAGCGTATGCTGCCACATGAAAGACATTAAAATGAAGTCAAATAATGCGAACATGCCAAGGCAATCAGCCGCTCGAAATGTTAGAAACTTGAAAACAATCATCAGCCAAATTAGTACCCAACTCAGTCTCCCAAATAAAGGGTCTACAGAATATTCAATTGAAGCATAAGATAGTACATCCCGCAAAATGACTAAAGGAGTTATATATACATGACATAGTAACAAGTGTTTGAGGCAAACCCAAGAAAGTTTAAACCCTAAACTCGAATATTGATATCAGTAACTAACTGCCCAAAAAATAATAAGTATGGAAAATTAAAGAAAACAATGGAGGGCGTGTGATTAGGGGGCAACGTAAACAGAGTAATGGTAGAAGAAAGCGAAGAGCGATTTGAGAGACATACCCGCGAGCGTGGAAGATTGAAATGTAGAACGAAAGAGTCTAAAGAAAAGAAGATGAGGAGCGGCAAGAAGGAGATGTGTTTGAAAGCCATTGGTGATGGTACCTATATATAGAGTGAAGGCAATGCGAGGAAGGAAAGCCACTCGTTTATTACTAGTTCACGATAATTGGATCCAACAGAGAGAAACGCAACAAAATACTCTCTCTGTAACACAATGAACCCAACCATGAAGATTTCCTTCTTTCTTGTGAAAGTTTTTTTTTTTTTTTTTAATTACTCGTGAAAGCATATTGTATGACTAAAATATGGAGCATGGTTATAAAAATCTCAACCGGTAGTACCGTGAACCGGACATCAAGCTGGTTCGAGCTATCACCAAAATCGGCTAGACAAAAGACTGGTAAAATTAGACTGAACCGGTAGTAAACTGGTTGAACCGTCGTAATGTGATTTTTTATTATTTTTTTTTCCTTTTTTGATTTTTTTTGGTCTTTTTTTATAATTATGGGTAAAATGTCAGAGAATGTTAATTATGAACCAAAATTTGATAGCGAAAGTAATCATAAAATGTCACTTGATGACATTATATTAATGAATATTACGAAAATTGACTATATTTATACTATTGGAATTAGAATTTTATTATTCTTAAGCTTTTTTTATTATTTTTAATTTATTTATTTGCCACCAGTTGGACCCTGGTCGAATCCCAATTGAACCATTGAACATTAAACCCCTACCTCGGCTGGTTGAATGTCCGGATCGGTTTTTAAAACCTTGATATGGAGCATTTTTTTTGGTTGGAATGTCAAAATTTCAAATTGATCTCAAATGTATCATATCAGATAAATTTTATATTAGTTCCAAAATATTTTATTTATTTCATATTGATTTTACCTATTTTTATAATTTTTTAAATTGATCTCAAATTTATTTTTAAGATGCTATTTGACCTCATTTGCTATTGGTTTTGACTTGACAAAGAAATAACTCTTTAAAAATTAACACATAATCTCGAACTAATCACATTTTTTATGCGAAATAAAAAACAAAAGACATATTTTAAAGATATTCAAATTGATGTAAAATTTGAAGATAAAGTCAAAAGTAAAATATAGGAAGCTCATGATATTGATTGTTGGATGAAAAGAGAAAAACAGTATAATACAATACTTCATCAAATCGATAGTGCCATGAGTATGGAAAAAAAAAATGGTGATGGAGACAATATCTACTTTTGTGATCTCTATACTTTGAGAAAATTAATCTACAATTTTCGATTAAAAAACTAGCCTATATTTACAACAACAAAAAAAAGTGTCAAAATAATAAATTTTAACAAATACACACATGAGATGATCTAGTACGATGGCATGAGTTTTTTTTTTTCATAGATGGCATGAGTTTAAAAGGACTTAAAAGCACATGGGACGATGGAATTGGGACTCATGGCCTCGTGGCGATGTACTTGGAAGCTGGAAGCTGCTCCCCTAAATCTAATAGTAACCCCAAAACATCACGTACGACTGTACTATCTTTAACAAAATGAGTTTTTTAACGGGGAAAAACACTAATTTCGTCCGTAAATTTTATATTAATTGTCAATGTTTATTTATAATCTTATTTTATTTTCAATTTCGGGTGTTTCCTAGCTTCCCCCCAACACACAAGTCAGATCACATCATTGCAACTAACTTTCCCTTTATTTTGTGTTTGTGACAATTGACGAATATCCAAACTACATGCACTTCTCATAGATCCCTCAATCAATCTCACCAAATGAAACCAAGCCATTCCATCATTGGTCCGTCCTCATTTTAGTATTTTAATTTAAATTACAACAACAGTCCTACTCCAATTATTTATATTTTATTGCTACCGTAAATGATTCACATTTAAATATCTTTCTTTTTGGTGTGTCTATAATCAAGCTTTTCAATAACTCATGCTGAATATAAAAAGTTTGAACATGATGATATTCCCTGACTTTTATATACCACGAAAATGTCAATCACGTTTTTGGAACGATTTTGGTCTTCGTCCTCTCCAACATTTTCTAATGGAAAAATGTGGGCTGGAAACTATAGTTAAGCCCAAAGTGGAGTTTGGGTCAAAGCCCGTGCTGACATTTTAAGATTGTGCGTATTTTCTGATATCTTAATTTTATCACTAGATTTGGCCCATCCTTCATTCAGGGTGAGACCCACTACGAGGCCCACACAAAAGGCATATGAATCCCAACCACGAAAAAAAAAATAGTGCAAGCGTACATACTACTACATATTATATAGTGCATATTTGAGAGCAAGTTTTTGTGCTGACTTTTTAAATGGGAAATGAGATTATGAGAATGTGTGTTCGTTTATGAAGAATAATAGACTATTAAAAATTAACACCTATCTTCTAGAAAAAGAACTATCACGTATGTGATGTTTTATCCAAAAATTGATAAACTATATAAAATGTATAGATGTCAAAACGAGCCAGCTCGGCTCACTTGAGTTGACTTGTCACGAGTCACGGCTCACGCGAGCTAGCTCACGTGAGCCAAAAGTCTTAAGTAAGTCAGATTTTGTCAACTCGGCTCGCTAATTTGGTGAGCCGGATTAACTCACTTAACCCACCAGTTATTAAGTTTTTTTTATTTATTTCAATTTTTCTGTTCTTTTTTCATTTTTTCTCATTTTTTTTAAAAAATATTTTTTTATTAACTTTCTTAATAAAATTCATAAAAATTAAAGCAAAGTATACTAATATCATAATCATTCAATACTAACTACTAGTCACTGCATCTAAAACTATAAAATATAATATATATATATATATATTAAATAAGGTGGGTTAGCTCACCAATTTGTCAACTCATTCGAGTTAGCTCACCACAAGCCGCGAGTTAAAAGAGACAACCCACTCGAATTATAATTTTTGACGAACCGAATTTTTTTAACCCAACTCATCAATCTAACGAGTTAAACAGACTCATCTTAACGGCTCTAATAAAATATTAAAAAGAAAGGGTTATTTTGCGTTGTTGGAAGCATTAGACATTCCAAAGTCCAATTGCAGAATCCGACGTGTTGGGCGGTATCAAACAGCAAATCCGATTCGGAACAAACAAAACAAAGGACACTTTTTGAGTGACTTAAAAGGGAAAAGGCAGAGTGTGGGCCCCACAGCCCAACATATTGATTCCTTCCATGTTTATCCACTATCCCTTCCTTTCCTTTAACTTGTCCCACTTGAATTTTGAATATATTAAAAAATAAAAAAACCCAATTGTCCAATACCCATCATTCTCTTCCAAATTTCATTCTATCTTATCGGAAATTTAACATCTACACATCATTCTTATTCTACCCCTTTTCCTTTTTCTTCCTTCCATTCTCCTTCTCTCTGTTCTCTCAAAATGTGGCACCATTCACACACATTCATTTAAGTTGTTCCCTTGCTTTTTCCCTAGTTTTTTTTTTTCCTTTCAAATATCTTATTTTGCAACATTGCTTCCTGGTATTACATTATTTGTTTTTACTATAAAACAAATTGTTTTTCTTTTTGGGGTTTAACAAAAAATTGTTTTCAAAGTGTGGATAATAAACATGAAGAGAGATCAAATATGAGCCGGTAATGTCATCATGAAATTAGATTTCCTTTGTTGCTAAGAAGGAAAGGGGTAACTGTCAATTAGTAAGCAATTTAATAAAGAAATAAATGAGTCGGATTTGGCATATACGAGAAGTTATGGCGGCTTATATAGTCCGGGCAAAATTCATGGTATCATACCAATACCATTTATATTCATTCAAACATCAATATTGAAAATTAAAATTCCAAAAACTCAGATTACAAGTTGGTGGAAGAAAGCAATGTATAATGGTCCATTTTGAAATTGGAAGGTGATATCATATGGATTAGATTCACGGAGACCAAAATGGATAAGAATGAAGAAAAAGGGAAGCAAATCCGGACCCATTATTACAAAAATTTGCATTAAAATTTTCGATATACAATCGAATCCTACGTGACAGATACCATACGACACGCTTTTACATTTTATGACCTTTGAAATTTTCTGTTTTTTTGTCTCTCCATTTCTTTAATTTCCTTTTAATTAATCACAAACACTTTCTCACGTGTCTTTATTTATTGAGGAAACCTATTATTTGGTCCCTCATTTTTCACAGTTTTAACTATTTGGTCCCTGCATTATTGAAATAGACTATTTGGTCCCTAAAAAATTACAAATGTCAATTCGTTAGTCCCTGTAATATATCTCTGTTACAAACACTGATGACCTGGTCGTAAAGTGCACATGTAACACGTTAAATGCCTCATATTTAACTATTTAAGACCACTTGAGATTTGGAAATGATTTAATAATTTATACCTTATGGAAATTTCACGTGTAATACAAATATTTAGGTCTGATTCAGTTTTAGGATGGTGTAATTGTGTTTGTTGGTCTGGTTCGGTTGGTTTAGGTGACTAGGATGCCAAAGTGGCATTTAATAGTGTCATGTAAGCATTTAACGTCTTATAGTTGACGATTATAATAAAAGAGGGACTAAATAGTTGACAATTATGATAAATATGGGACTGAGTAATCTATTTCAATAAATAAGGAACCAAAGTATTTAAGTCTGATTCAGTTTTAGATCAGTGTAATTGTGTTTGTTGGTCCGGTTCGGTTGGTTTAGGTGATTAGGATGTCAAAGTAACATTTAACGTTGTATAGCTGACGATTATGATAAATGAGGGACTAAGTAGTTGACAATTATGACAAATGAGGAACTGAGTAGTATATTTCAATAAATGAGAGACCAAATCGTTGACTCAGTAAAAAAAGGAGGACCAAATAGTAGGTTTTTTATTCCGTAGTATTTCTATTGGCCTGTGACTGGTGGCCTCTCATTTTCTCGCATTGTGAGCTGTGACTGTACCACAAGAAAATCCAATCGAAGAAGAAGGAGCGAAGCGGGAAACATTATGGATAGAGTGTTTTCAGTGGATGGAATTTCCGATCAGTTTTGGTCGCCGGCGATATCCGCCGCCGAAAAAGATGAATGCTCTAAGATGAATCGAAGCGCTTCCGAGTGGGCGTTTCATCGATTCCTTCAAGAAGGTTTGTCTGTAGCCTCCGACACTACTTCTCAGCCTTCTCCTTCCTCTGATCCTCACAAAAACGACGACGTTATCCTTGAAATCAAGCAACCACCAAAACCTAAACAGGACCTTACAACGCCCGATGCTCATAACAATGGCACGACTCCTAATATTCCTGTTGATTCTGAGCAGTACCATGCCATCCTCAAAAGCAAACTCAATCTCGCTTGCGCCGCCGTCGCCTTGACTAGGGTACTTTTTTCTTTCTTTTAATTTCTTTATCACACAGAATTTCTGTAGCTCAGAGATTCATTAAACGTAAAACAAAAATATGAGGCCGACGTAAACAGATGATTTTATAGGGTCCGTGAAGAATCTCTTGTTTGGACTTTATAAAAGATGGTCGATTAAGCAAGATTTTCATGTACTTGGCTGCTTGATTGTTTTATTTGATTTGGGGATGCCGAGTAACAAAAATTTGAGGTTCAGAATGGCGTGTTTTCTTGTCCAAGAACGGAAAATAAAAAGTATCGTGTGTGTTTTCCTTCTTTCCCTAAAGTCAACCGTCCTAATATACTTTTCTAGCCAGCTACTGTTCGTATTACAATGACTAGCTTAGATCCAGAACCGTGGAATTAGTGGAAAAGCGTATAGCTATACGACTTTGCTTCAATATCATGTATGGTTGTCTTGTTTTGGACCTAAATCATTGAAAAGTTTCGTCTTCTATAGAAGGTAGCAAACTCCTAAAAGCAAAAGCAGACTACAATACGTCTGGTAGGCAATAATTTTTTTTTTTTAATTATAACTTTCGCTGAAAACGGCGAAGACATCAGCTCCATATTTAGCTTTGCTTGTAAAGTCACTTGTCCCTTGGACATCCAATAGCAAAAAGTTCAAAGACTTGTCTTGACATATATATACTCTGTTTTGTTTGCTGGGGTATTATAACATAAACTATTTTTTTACACAGCATTGGTATTCTTCATATATTTCTGTTGTTTTCATAATTTAGACGCTGTATACTATTAGTACATTGTTCCGTTAGCATGGTTGTAATAATACTTCTATTATTCCTTTTCTCCTTATTCTTTCACAATGTATTAACTTTACTTTTCAAGTCCTCCTATGTGATGAAAGAACTCCACCTGCCTTGCCTTGCATTTATTCCTGTTATACTGGATTAGTCTCGTCCCCCGAAATTGAATGTAGTCCCCTGTATAAAAAGTTTCAATTTTTTTGTAACCATAGGTAATTTTTAAATAGTATAAGCTATAAAAAATATGTTATTCTTCACTCCTTCCTTTTTCTTTTTTCAAACTTTTTGGGAATTAAGCTCTAGCTAATATTGTCTTCTATATGGCAATAGGGAGTCAAATCTCAAGATTCGGCTATTCTACCTGATGGCGTAGCACGAGCTCTTGTTCCTCCTAAAGCTGGATCTCCTTCTACACTAGAAGGTAACTTGAATCTGTATTGCATGTAGACAAGTGTTTATGAAAGTATATGGATATGTATGTATTATTCATGGAAATACTATTGATATTGTGTTAAAATTTAGAATACATTTAAATGAAGTGGATGGCATTCATGAGATGGATGCCCTTCACAGCCCGTAAGTTATTGAAGCTTTTATCATTTAATCATTCATTTGCATGATCAACTTAATTGTTGAGTTTTGTCACTCTCATATAATACTTCGTGATCTATGTCAATATGTCTGCATCTGTATTACCTTTGTAGGATCTGGTTCACTGGGAAATGATCCGTCAAAAATAAATGATAAAGATGCAGCAAAAGGACCAGATGGGATTCCTTCCTTGCCTGCCATTCATAAGAGACCTGCAGTTGCAGCCAAGCCAACAACTAGTGGATCGTCAAGGGACCAAACTGATGACGAGGAAGCTGAAGGAGAGACTGATATGACTGAAAGTATGGACCCTACTGACGCAAAACGAGTAAGGAGGTATTGTGGACTTGTCTATTTACTTTTGAGATTGTTTCTGGAAACTTTAGACCTTTATGTGTATATATAAACACAAACACACACTTAGTCAATTTTGAATAGCTTGTGTGGGAATTAGAAGTCTGTCTAACTTGACGAGTTTCCTGATAAATAAGCTATGTGATTCGCATGCAGGACAAAAATATATGCAGTGTAATTTATTTAGTAAGTGGACAGAATAACTTCTCATATTGTGGTCAAGCTTCATGAATCGAATCTATAAATAAGAACCTTCATATAAAAGCATTCTGGGTTAAACAATTATTTATTTAGTTAAGATAGTCATTGTGTGCTGTGGTAATTTCATGCCTAATGACATTTGTATGGCAGGATGCTTTCCAATAGGGAGTCGGCCAGACGCTCAAGAAGAAGAAAGCAGGCTCATTTAACTGAGCTTGAAACACAGGTGCATATGCATTTGCTCCCTTTAAGCTCTCCTCTTCATCTATATGTGAATGTGATCTCTCCATACGAGTCATTTATGTTTTCTAACCTAATGTTCCACCACCTTAGGTTGCTCAATTGAAGGCAGAAAATTCATCCTTGTTGAAGCGCCTCACTGATGTAAGCCAAAAGTATAATGATGCTGCTGTTGACAACAGAGTATTAAAAGCTGACGTTGAAACATTAAGAGCTAAGGTACGTAGCTTACCACGCAATTGTTCTTTCTATTAAATTCGTATTGGCATTAATTAAATCCTCACGACCTACGAGCTCTTGCTAAGAAATTCCTAGTTTTGTTGTGGTTGGCTAGATGGTGATTACTAATTCGAAACCAGTTAGAACTCTTTCATATTGGAGAGAAACTTATTTTACCCATACGTATGTCGTCATATACAGGTGAAGATGGCTGAAGGGACTGTCAAGAGAATTACTGGGTTAAACCCAATGTTTCATGGCATGTCTGAGATATCAATGGGAATGCCCGCATCATTTGATGGAAGCCCTTCCGACACATCAGCCGATGCAGCTGTACCTGTGCAAGATAAACCAAATCATCACTTTTATCAGCCTACTTCTAATAATTCTTTGCCTGGGAATGATCTGAGAGTCAACAATGGACTGGGGGATATTTCTTCCGTTGAAAATATGCAGCAGAACCCAGCAGCAATGGAAACTGGCAACAAGATGGGACGAACAGCTTCCATGCAACGTGTGGCTAGCTTGGAACATCTTCAAAAGCGGATCCGTGGTGGTGCAAATTCTTGATGTTTCATTTAACTACAAAAGTAGCCATATTACATTGATGTTTTATTTAAGATGGTTACAGTAATCATTCGGAAACAATGATTGATATATTTCTGTTAGTTGCAGCTTGTAAATGAGGGCTCATTCATCTTGACTATACTGTAAATCAATTTTATTTCTTAACTTTGATTGAGCATATCTGCCTGCTGTTATTGAGTCTTGTCAAGCTTCACTACTCATGTATGCCCATCATACATGGCCAGTTATTTTTATCTGTGTAAACTGGAGATCGTTAACCCTGTGGATATAGAGATATGGAAGTTGGTAAAAATGGCGTTATAACAAGGGCAAAATAGAATATAGGATGCATATGCCGCTAAGCACTAAAGGCATTTGAAAGGAATTTTGCTAATTAACCACGAAGGTTGTACTCATTCATTTTGTGAGTTCAATGTCAACTACAATGCATTCAAGTTGACTGTTTGAACTAAACTAGAACCAGCTTTATTCAGAATCCCCTTCACTTTCATTTCTCTCCTTACGATTTCAACTTCGTTCCACCTCTCTGCTGTAGCATAAACATTGGACAGAGCTACATAGTCCTCGCTCCTTGGAGTCAAGTTAACACAATTCTGCTCTTGTAGCTGCAGGAGATGCTTCCCCACCTTCTCACCCATCGCAACATCCCCATGAATCTTGCACGCACCAAGCAAACTCCTCCATAGAACAACATCTGGATGAACTTGAACTTGCATTCCACTGATAAAATCATAAGCTTCTTGTAGTTTTCCGGCTCGACCAAGAAGATCCACAATGCAACCATAATGTTGCATGTGAGGCGTCACACCGAAACTCCCCTTCATGTCATGGAACAAACGAAGGCCTTCTTCAATAAGCCCAGCATGACAGCAAGCTGAAAACAAACTCGTAAAGGTGGCTGCATTTGGCTTCATTCCATTAGCTCCCATCTCATACAAAAACTTCAAGGCTTGTTTTCCTTTCCCATGGATGGCTAGGCCTGTGATCATGGCCGTCCAAGTCAAGATATTCTTCTGGTTCATTCGCCTGAAGATGGATAAGGCACTTTCAAGACATCCACATTTGGAGTACATATCCACAAGCCCAGTACCGATATACACATCATCTTCGGGAATACATATTGTCTTCTCTACAAATCCGTGTACAGAAACACCTGTTTCTAACATACCCAATTGAGAAGTTGCAGAGAGCACACAGACCATAGTAGTATTCGTTGGTGTCACTCCACTCACGTCCACCAACATATCCCGAAACAAAAGCAACGCATCACGAGCATATTGTTTGTTTCCTTCTTTTTGGGAAGAATAACCAGTTATCATTGCATTCCACGTAACACTGTTTCTTTGCGTCATTTCATCGAACACTTTCCGTGCTGATGCGATATCTTTGTTGCTAGCATAAAAATGTATTCCCGTGGTTGGAACCAGAATATTTGACGTAACCCCATGTTTTACGATGCGGGCGTGAATTTGTCTACCTATCCATAACGTTGAAGCCGAAGGAGAGCGAGCGCAAGCTCCGAGTGCAAAAATGTAAGTGTAATCATCAAAAACCAAGTCTCCCCTTGAGAATCCATTTCTCAAAACAAGGATGGAGTCTTTGGGCTGACTACATCTTATCAGGGTATTGAAAAGAAACAAGTCTGGCTTCTGCGAGTATTGGAACACCAAATGCGCGTGCTTAGATATGCATTGGTGGGATGAACCACAATAATGCTCAATTAACTTGGCGGATATGATGAGAGATTTCAGGTCATTGGTGATTAATTGGGCATGTATCTGTTGTACCTGGTTGGTTGATTTGGGGAAAGAATTCAATAAAGAAACACATTTTAGCCTTGGAAGAGAAGAGGGCATTGTGAGGGATCACATTAAAATGGGTTCTGATTTTTTAAGCAAGCCAAAACCTACTTGATTCGAAAGACACTTCACAAGGTCTTTTTCCTTCTTGTAGGAGTTTATTTTTCAAAAAATGTCATACCCCAAAAGAATTAGTAATTATCATTTTAAAGAAGGCCAAAATTTCATATTCAATCCTTGAAGTGTAAGATGAATTTTGTTTTAACTTTTAATTCTTAAAATATTTTTGGCTAAAGTGCACTTTTGGTCCCATAACTTTGGCAAAGGTTTCAATTTGGTCCCATAACTTTTTTTGTTGCAATTTTGGTCCCATAACTTTGGAAAAGGTCTCAATTTGGTCCCATAACTTTTTTTGTTGCAATTTTTGTCTCATAACTTTTGAAAACGTCTCATTGTTGGTCCCAATACTGATTTTCATTCATTATTTGCCGCTAAAGATGATCTGACATACTGAGTTGGATGATGACGTGGCAAATATGGGTGAAGTTATGGGACGAATGGAAATCAACTTAGGACCAACAGTGAGATGTTTTTAGAAGTTATGGGACCAAAATTGCAACAAAAAAAGTTATGGGACCAAATTGAGACCTTTGCCAAAGTTATGAGACCAAAATTGCAACAAAAAAATTATGGGACCAAATTGAAACCTTTGCCAAAGTTATGGGACCAAGAGTGCACTTTGGCCAATATTTTTTCTTTTATTTTGGCTTCTAAAATTTTCAATTTGTTTCACTATTAATCCTATAACGATTATGCCTTGTTTTTGTCGCTATCTTTAAATTATACGATTAACTTAAACAATTGTATTCTCATATATTTTTTGATAAGTAAGTTAATAAATAAAAAAAATAAATAAATATTGGAGTTGCAATCTCAACTTTTTGGCAATTCTTCATGGGACATGAATCAAGATAATTTTGAACTAGAGTTCTAAATTTTTTTCATCCCTCACAATAACTTGGTATATTTACTATATCATCATTAAGTAAAAGGTGTCTATGTTTAACTAATTGGCAGACTTGAGAAATAATCAAAGCCATACCCATCAACAAAATTTGTTATCCAAATGCATTTCAAATAAAATCTTGCTGGTTGACCCTTTCACTTTTCTAGTGATACCAATATAAATATTATATAAAAAAAAGTTGTGTATGCTATTATAGCCAAATAAGGAATATATATAATTTTTTTAATTAATTTAATTATGAAGACACGTGTAAAAAATAAATTATGATTGAATAAAAAAAATTTAAGAATAAAAACAAAATAAAAATTTTTTAAAGACTAACAAGAAATTCACCTTATATTTAAAAGAGTAATATGAGATTTTGACCTTGAACAAAAATAATAAATGAACTGTATTTTGTACGAAAATTAGATATGGCAATTGACAATAGACTGATAGAGAAGAAAATATCAGTCCGTGGTGAGGTAGTACACGTTATCTAATCTCTCCAAGTCGCCTACCCAGAAACCCCAATCTACACTCACCAATTCTGAATCATCTCAAGCAAACAAACCATGGAGATCACATCATCTCTTACGCTTTCACTTTCTTCTTCAATCCCAAAATTCGCCCCTTCCTCCTCCTTCTTGGTCTCTACTTCGACCTCTGCTTTCTTGGACAACACTAGGATTTGTATCAATAATCCTCCGTTGCGAGCACGCACCAAAAGCCGAACGACTCAGTCAAACAAGGGTTTCACTTGCAACGCCTTGTTCGGATTGGGTGTACCCGAGCTCGTTGTTATTGCTGGAGTCGCTGCTCTGGTTTTCGGGCCCAAGAAATTGCCGGAAGTGGGTCGGAGTATCGGCAAAACTGTCAAGAGCTTCCAACAGGTTTCTTTACACACTCTTTCGTTTTATTGAGTTAAATGATTGTTCTTATGCTGGAATTCTATGCTCAATTGCGATGTTAAGGGTGAAGGATTTGGGGTTTTTCCCCTCTTGTTACTTTTCTAGTCACTTTAACCGTAAGTGTGCAAGATGGGGGCAAATTAACATGCAGACGTTACTGTATTGCACGAACCCATGCTTGAATCTTTGAAAGTCTTAGTTTCTTCTGGGAAGGGATATTGAATGTATGCCAAATTAGACATTGCCCCCATCAGAATAGAACGTTAATTGAAACTTTTAGGCCGTTAGTTGCTTTAAAATGTTCTTCAGCGTACTTTTCTTATGCTGTGTTTTCTTACTGGAGATGGCGTGTCTGAATTGTTTCGACTTGCAAATTAATGTATTGAGGAAAGTGAAGGAAGTTTTACTTTCCGAAAATAAATTGGACAGTGTTTGTGCCGGTTAAATTATATTTTCTTCGACTGTCAAAGATTATATTTCAATTTCAGCAGATGCGTGTGTGCCATTTGGATTATTTACCACTAACATGAACTTTCAATGATTAAAATATAAAATAACCTGGCAGTCTGGTAGACTTTAATATTAGATCTCTATATTTCCCGGTGGCCACAGAGTTACGTGGCTGTTTTCTATATGCCCATATAATCATATAGACACACGCTTACTTGCATGTGTGCAGGTTTTAGTGTATATGTTGATCAAAGGAAAAGTGGTTCAACAGGAATACTCTGAATCACGACAATAGTTTTAGCTGCATCTTAGCCTCTTAGGTGTTTATTTGTTAGTTATAATATAGACTCATTGTTCAGGCATGCTCATCTTTCATGAGTCTTTCTTAGAGAAGAAGGCTCCCTGTCTTTAATAGTAAAAAAGGCATATCTAAATACTAGTGAATCTCAGGTGCTGTTTCATAGAATTCTGCAACATACTAATGGTAACTCTGTAACACTCAATCCTCCCTTGTCATAGCTCTTTATGTGTGTGTAGGGTATTCACCTTTTTGCTTGCTTTTGATTCGCTTTTATGAAAGAGAAATTAAAGCATAGAGAATGGATAGTTTAAGACAAGAAAGTCTAGGGAAAAAACCAAGGAAGGTGAATACAGATTTGTGTTTATTATTTCTGCCTTGATATGATTAGTTGTTCAATCAGAGTTTGGGTGCAATTTATGTTGCCATTTAGGGAAACTGTAGAAGACTGAGAGAATAATCAAAGCATAGAGAATGGATAGTTCAAGACAAGAAAGTCTTGACAAACCTTAGGAGTGTGAAGACAGGGATTTTTGCGTATTATTTCTGGGATGATATAATTGGTTTTTCAATCAGAGTTTGAATTGAGGAATTCACTCGGCCGTTGATGATATAATTTCCTTTGCATTTGAAAACCTATTTATAATATGTTTGGATATATGATAAATATGAAATTTAAAAATTTTTGTTGTGCTTGTCCTAAATGATACAGGATGATGACTTTTTATGTATTTCAAGCTCAAATGTTTTATAACTGTTTTTTTTTTTTTGGCCAGAAAAACGTTTTATAACTTGATTTCCCTAGTCTTTGGAAGATTAGGATATCCTTGTACTAAACACTAGCAGAGGCATTTTGAGCCCATTCAAGGCTGGCACTCCAAATTTATTTCAAAAGCTTGTGCCTATTCATGATTCTGCATTTCGGCGTGTCTATTGTTTTAGTTTCCATGTTCAATTATTTTTTGATAGTATGTGATGAATGAACAACTTCTGTGGATTGTTTGGTTAATGCCTTCATAGTGTATTATTTCTTGGTATGCATCTTCTTCACTCGGGGATGTAATGTAAGGATGAAAAGCCATAGTAGTTTGAAGTTGAGAGTAAATGTCAAAATAAACAGAAATGGGGGAAGAAATGAAAGACACTGAAGAGGTTCCAAAATATAGCAGACTAACTTCAAGGAACTTGTCCTATGGGGCTCTTTCTTGGATTGCTTTCATGTTTGGCTTCTTTATTTCTTAGTCCTTACATCCATCTCATAGTATCCATGTTTGGCATTCATTAAACCTTGTGATATGTGCACATATGTGCAATCTTGGGTATTTTCCTCAGTTTTTCTGATAAGAGTATCTGTTGTATTATCTTAATCCTGCAGGCAGCCAAAGAGTTCGAGACTGAGATTAAGAAGGAGCCTGATTCCATAGAAGGGGGCCCTGCTGAGAAACCAACCGCCATCAACGAACAGGAGAAGCAAGACGTCAATGTCCCAAGTTCTAAAGAGAGCGTATGATCTTTGTTAAAGATATGTTAAGTAGGAATAGTTTGACAGAATTGCACGATCACGCAATGCATTTTAAAGGAAGTTGTTCTTCCCTGATTTAGATTTTTTGTTCACCCAAATTATCTTTTTATCTTGGTCATCGCCATCTTATATGATAACCCCACATAAGTTCTATGGGTCAATATCGTAGTTCATTTTGACGATTTTCCTAGTGAGGAAATAAGGGATATGATTAGAGGGGTTGAAGAAAAGTCAAAGTTATTTACGCCTTTTTCACGTCACTTGAACCTTCTCTCACATAATGTTTAGGCATTGAGCGTCACTTAAAACAGCACTTGAGTTGGCTATCATAAATGCTGTTAACCAAAGAAAAAGAATTGTAGTAGGCAGCAACCACAACCACAAGTCTACAATATAATCACGGTGCTCTTCTGTGAGGACATAGAATAAAATATTTTGCATTTGGAATATACTCTATGCCTTTCCCAAAATGCCTTGACGCCTTCGCTATAGGTAAGTAGTTTCTACTTTTTAGTGGTGACACTGTATTATTGTTGAAGCTGGAAGGAAGAAGCAAATCTCCTGTATTGATAGAGATGAAGGTTACAAGTCTTCAATTGAATCTAAAAGTCCAAATAAATCTCATGAGATACAAGTAACTACGATGGTTTCACAATACAATAATATTTCATGTGATAAGATGAACAAGTCTTGCATCATCAATATTGAGGAAAACTACAAAAAACAAAAACAAGTATTTCTGCCGATGATATGCTTGCCATACTTGACTGTCATGAGAGAATTGCATCGTTCAAATAATTGAAACACTGATAATTTTAAAATGGGATGAAATCTAAGTGGGCCTTTCTTTAAGGTTTCTTGAATGGAGGATTATTTCCAAATGTTTGGCGGTGGGTATTGTAATGTCCACTAGTGGAAAACCTGTGAAAGTGGCGAAAGAGGTGAAGTACGTGTCAACAAGTTAAAACTACAAAGATACTTGTCTAATTAGCCAATCAGCCATGCTGATTATCTATATACCCACCCAATATATTGTATAGTTGTTGTGTGATTCACATTTGATTTGGGAAAAGGGATATTGTGAAACACTTTGGCTCCGTTTGGTACACCATCAAACACTTTTACATTGTAAAAGGGCACAAAGTCCAAGATTTTCATGTGTTTGGTATGGTAATTTGAGCTATGTAAAGTGGATTACAATGTAAAGGGCTTTACATTACATAGGCCATTTTTCTTTACTTCACATTTCTGATGTAATCCAAGTCTACCTAGGGAATTATGGTAGAATTCCTAATTTGCCCCTCTCATTCCCATCCCATCTCCTCCCCAAATGGTGAACGGCGGCGGTGCACGACGGCGCCGACCACCGTGGACGGCGGCTCCGACCACCGTGGACCACCGTGCACGGCGGCTCCGACCACCGTTGACGGCGGTGGTAGGCGGCGGTCTAGTGATGGTTGTGGGAAGGGCATTTTTGTCATTTTTTTCTATATCTATTTTACTTTCCCTCCCCTACCATTTTATACCAAACACTTTCAATTTTTACCTACTTTACATTCCTTCAACTACTTTTCCTTTCCCTCACAATTTTTCCCTTGTAAAACCCTTTCCTTTACATACCTCCAACCTTACCAAACGGAGCCTTTCCCTTTGATGTTCTTTCATATATGCATGTTTGCCTGATGCCTTGCCTGCTTTATGCAAGGCTGAGGATATTTTTCTGTCTCCATTTTTTGACTTGTCTATTCCAACTGAGAGATAGAAGCCACATTCATTTCTTGGGTATTCCGAATCAATATGCTGCTTTCTTGCTTGAGATAAAATTATTAGACACCCCCACTCAAAAAGTGATAAAAAAANAAAAAAAAAAAAAAAAAAAAGTTGGTGTGATTCACTTATAAAATTATTACTCATTTTTGGATGACTCAAGCAGACATATGTATTGTCATCAAACCGACGAAGAGCGCTTGTATGGTAAAATACTTTATGTATGAATTTAAGTGACGGGTAGTGATTCTCGGTGAACATAGTGTCATTATCACTATATAAAAAATTAAGTGATTGTGTTGCAATTAACACTACTCATCAAGAAGTAAAAAAGGATGACATATATCGCATATTATTTTAATTTGTTCCTAGATTTTATATTTCGTTTTAAAATATGATTTTCCTATTAAATTTAACTTAAATGTTAAAAAAAATTAAAATATCAATATGATTTCTATTTAATTACATCTAGATGTTCAAAAAAAAACTAACTAATAAATAGGTTAAATGCATAACCAAATAATCATTAGAAAACAAATATATATATATATTCAAGTATGATAATATAATCTTTTTTGCTAAAACTTTTTAAAAATACAATGAAACCATACATTAAAAGGAAAGGAAATATAAAAAATAATGGAAAGAAGAAAAAGAAAGATGAGGATAAAAAAGAGGTAGGTTTTTTGGTTGGATGGAGAAAGAAAAAAGAAAAGGCGCGTGCACGTAAGAAAAACTAGAAGAATGAGGTTGAGATTTAAAATTGAGTGAGTGAGAGCGATTCTCTCTCTTTGATTGTGTTTATTAAAGTCGTAGGCAGCGCACTCTCTCCATTGAAGCAGCAAAAATAAAGCTGAAAACTGCTGTCTTGTCTCTCTCTCGGGAATCTCATTTCCATTCTCTCTCTCTCGTGCACATATATAGAAATTAATGAAGGATCAGTAGTACTAGTGTAGTATTTCTTATTCATCATACAAATGGCGTGCAATAATTCCTCGGAGGGATTGGGTGACGATTTCTTGGAGCAGATCTTGGCCGTGCCTTCCGCCTATGGCTCAGGCTCAGTGTCGGGCTTGGGCTTGGGCTTGGGCTCAGGCTCGGGCTCATCAAGCAATATGCCTCCAAATCCAATGTTGTTACAGTTGGGGTCTGGTGGGATGGGCATCCGCATGCCTTTAGGGTTGAGCTTGGAGCAAACTGGCTTCCTCACACACTCACACGATGCTGTTAATATTAACAACCACCATCTCCATCTCAATACTCCTACCACTACTTCCTCTTCTTCTTCTACTACTGCTGCACTTGTAGTAAGTCATTATTATTAATATAATCATTCAATTCATTCTCTTTTCTTTATCTATATCTATATATGTGTGTGTAGCAGCAGGAGAGGACGACGACGGGCTTGTTTCAAGCCTTTGGACCATTACACGTTCGCCCACAACTTCAACATCACCATCACCATCAGGTCTTTCTTTTACTTTATTCACCTTATTGCCCCTCACCCTCTCCTTTATTAGCCCAGGCTAACATCGTAATCTACACACAAATCTCATTAATCAAACATAACAAAAGAAAAACCTACACTACACTACACTACACTCATTACACAATAATTTAGCTTTCATTTCAAAGCCCCCATAGGATATATATGACTTTTTATTAACCTTAAAGTTGGATCACTTTGCATAGATGCTCTTTTTATTATGCGTTTCATTTATTCAATTATGACTTTAATAATTAACCCTCTCCAGATCCATCCAAAGTCATCAGTCCTAATATTTTATAAATCCTATTTCCTTTTTCCTTTTTTCACCATTCAAAATCTGCCCCCTCTCGATGCCTTTCGGCAATCCCAGCCTTTCCTAAATCCTACGTATCATCATTTCTTCCTTTATATTCATTTGTTAAGTTTATCAATTATTTATTTCAAAATGTTGCGTTTACTTGGCTGTGTTGCTCACGCGTTTTATACTTTTATTACCGTGCCTAATTGGACTTTGGAATAAATAATATACGATAGTGCGATTAACCCTACTCACTCTGACACACAGAATGTGAATGTCTCCTCCACCTCACTGGACTTCAATACTTACTCACTACTTAGTTTAATAATTTAAATTCTCCTAAATTGGCCTGCCGTCCATTTTTTTTAAAAAATAAAAAAAATAAAAGTATTCTATTTGTTAATTGAGGCCGACCATAAATGATCTGATCTTTATACATTCTCGATTATTACTGGTGCCTACTTAACTTTTACTTTAGTTTGGTTTGTAATAATTGAAATGAGAAAATGATTATTCTGTCATGTGCGAACCAAAATTGTTAACGTATATATATATGGGCTAATAACATTATAATAGGTGACAAATGGACATTTCTCTTTTCATATACCACCTTTTAAAATTCATTTTACCTGTTTAATTTTATTAATTAATTATACCATGTATATATATTAGCCTATTAGGGCCGGGTTTGTATCTTTTTATATTTTCATTTTAAGGCCCTACTAAATTCTTCAACAAAATGAGATGTCTAATTAAAAGATATGTGCGTGTCTGCTTAATTCAAGAAAATTGTTTACATGAAATAGTATTTAATCAACAATTTAAGGGTGAAATCCCAGATGCCTTTTATTATTCCCGTAGCTTCTCATATATATATATAGCAAAAAATATTACTATATTTTTCTCTCTTGTGTTTTCTATATTATATTCAACGTACAGTGGTATATCGTATATTATGCAAGGTATAACATGAGCAAATATAGGTGAGTAATATATAAGCCGCCCTTCGCTTGGCGTATTGTCTGAGAATGGTGATTGTAATTTTAATAATTTGATTAAGTTTGATGATGATGCTAATTAATAGTATAGTTTTGATAATGTGAGTAATTAATTTGCAGGCAATCCCAAGCCAACCACCAAATCCAGCCGTACCATCCATCCGCCCCAGAGTGCGAGCAAGAAGAGGCCAAGCTACAGATCCCCATAGTATTGCTGAAAGGGTAATTCATATAATTAACCCACAATATATATATATATCTTTCTCTTAATTAAGAACGTAACTCATCATATATATATATATGTTCTTCTGTATGTGTAGTTACGCCGTGAAAGAATTGCCGACAGAATGAAGGCATTACAGGAATTAGTTCCCAGCGCCAACAAGGTTAGTTAGTGATTTTGCAATGCAGATATATATATAATATTTGATACTTTTGACTGGATTTGTTCGCCAAATTTTTAGTGACTATACACACCGTTTGCATATGATATACTTTATGAAATTGTGGTTGTAGACGGACAGAGCAGCGATGCTTGATGAGATTGTGGATTATGTGAAGTTTCTCAGACTCCAGGTTAAGGTAATTAATATAATGAAGCTTCTAATTCTAATTCATGTGTCACCACGGATGCGTCACTTCATCTCATATATATTTCAATGGATGTCTTTTAATTAAACAGTGTTTTTTGTTTTGGTGCTAAGTAAGTAGTGTCTAATTAAGAGATAAGAGCGTGTATCCGTCCTTGTCTTGAGGAAAGTAGCGTCAAGTTTTTTAGTCTTCCAAAGTCATAGACTTTTCTGTACATGGTAGGGCCAAATTAAATGAAGAAGTAGTTACAATGTCATTCCTGGATTGACGTCGAGTGGTGCGAATTATCGCTTTTATATATTTCCTCCTTCTCTTTGTATTGTAGTAAAAATATATACAACTTTTTTAATTTGTTTTTGTTTTGGTTTTTCAAATTCCCATATTCCCTTTAATTTTTGCATTGTGTCATTATGATCTCATCTCCAAATTTAAACAGGTCCTCAGCATGAGTAGACTGGGTGGAGCTGGAGCAGTAGCTCAGCTTGTGGCTGACGTTCCCTTATCTGCTGTTGAGGTGATATATAACTTTGGGAAATTTCTACTTTCAGAAATGCTATATATGTTGTTTATCTCTTGACTTTATATTCCTTCCATTATTCTACATTTTTTTAAAACAATTTGTGTCAAGCACTTCACATGCAAGTTTTGGTATTATTGATTGTGTACTGGGTGGTACAGAGTGAGGGTATTGAAAGTGGAGGGAATGAGGAAGCATGGGAGAAGTGGTGTAATGATGGGACAGAGCAAGAAGTTGCAAAACTAATGGAAGAAGATGTTGGAGCTGCTATGCAATTTCTTCAGTCTAAGGCACTCTGTATCATGCCCATATCTCTAGCTTCAGCCATTTTTCGTACGCCTCAATCAGATGCTTCTACACTTATCAAACCTCAATCAAACTCCCAATCATAGATATATATATGTCATGACCGACTGCAGGCACACGTACACCAGATATATATATATATATATATATATCCATGGATAAGCTTGGTATTGCATATGTTACACACACCACATTTCTGGTTCTGGGTCCCATAAGTAAAGGCTATTTTACCTTGGAACACCTGATCGGATGGAACATGGAAAAGGAGGATGGAGATGAAGAGATATGGAGTTGCATGCACTAAATTAAAATTATATTGTTCTTCATTTCAAGTTTTGTCAAAACAAGCAGAAATTACAATTTAAATTAAGTAAAACTGGAGGCTATTAATCTTGTCTTTGTAATTTCAAGATCTTGTAGAATCTGGACTTTGGAGACCCACTTGATGTTCTGTAGTTATCTTAAAATCCTTGGTGGGGTTGGTGGTAGATTGCCAAATATTTATGGTGCGACCTTCTTTTTCTTTGTTTTTGATTTAGTGGAAAGTGGGACCCCTAAAAAGTATGGGAAGGATATGCCTACCTATATATGATGTATTTGGAAAGAAATTCTTATGCAAGTTGAAATACAATATGATTAATTGGTTGTCCAGCAAAGCAGTTTGGAATCATCTCATTATTAGAAAAGCTAACTATACCTTCCTATATAATTATCCTTAGCTAGGGTGAGCTTTTTCGTTTGTTAAGAAAGTAAATTCTCCCTTAAATTTGCTATAGTACTACTGAGTGAACGGATTGGTACTAGAGAAAAGTGGAAAAAGATATTTTGTACGTTTAGCGAACTATAATAAAAGCTAAGAAGCAACATTTCATTTTGAGGGCGTGTCGTCGTGTCGGATACGTGTCGGTGTTCGACACCCGTACGACACTGACACGACACATATTTATAAATTTTAAAATATAAATTAATTTTTTGTGACTTTAACATGACATATAAGAGAAAATAATAATACATATGACATATATTATGAATAAAACTTGTAATTTTTAAATTTTTCATTAAAAATTATGAATATTTAATTATTTTTATATATAAATATATGCCGTGTCGTGTCGCGTAATTTTGAGAGTCTAACGTGCCGCTGTGTCCGTATCTGTGTCGTGTCCCGTGTCCATGTCAGTGTCCATGCTTCCTAGAGTAAAAGTAAACCTTATATCTTCCTATTAATTATTAGCGATATAGGAGAAATCTTTAGTAACGATGTACGTACTACTCCATAATAGTCACCAGTGATGTTTTCCTTTGCTTGAATGAACTGAATTTTAATAATGACAAAACAATTAGGCATCACTATACAAAACTAAAATATTTATTATTTTTTAATAAAATCAAATTATTTCTCCAGATATGATACACACAAATGTTGTTGATGTTAAAAAAACTTGCTAGTGTTGATCTTTAGTGATATACATATTATTATTAGAATTCATAGGGAACCTATATCTATAATAATACCACTCTTCTATCTCTTGATCTCTGCCTGCCTCCAGGTGAGGATGATTTCATTTTTTTTTTTTTT
>QANZ01042729.1:32473-69042 GCA_003254925.1 Chamaecrista fasciculata
GAGTAAATTGTGTTACCAGTTTATACATAAAAAAAAACATTTAATTTTCTTTAAACAAAAAATATTTTTTTTTCTTGGAACAAATTTTTTGAAGTAGATTCTCTTCTAATTAGTCGAAGTTTTCTTAAGCAATTTTTTTTGGATCACAACAGCCAGAAAAACTGCTGGAAGAAATTAAACAATGTTATAAGTTATAACAGAGCCAAAACTGAGGATGGGCAATGTGTACTCCATCACTTTATGGAATAGTCTCTGTTTTGTGATGTAGACATACATGTTGTGTTGTCTCTTGTTTGTTCTGGGCTATCTCTGAATTGGCCTCTGTTTTTCGTTGTATCTTTGGACAAAAAAGATAACAAATACAGTAGCAAATAAGTTAGAAGTCTAGAATCAATAGTGAACAAACATGTAGAAGAGTGGACTTAGGTGCTTGATTGCTTTGTTGTTTCAACTATCAACGTCGCTTAGTTGGATGTAAATCTATGGGATTTGATGATTAAACTATCTCGTTAATTAACACTATAATTTCCTTTGGTAGTTTCGTATTAACCATTTAACTAAGATGACAGTATATATTGTCCAATAAGTATCTTACACATCCCTAAAAAAAAATAATTATCTCACACACTTCAATTTTATAAAATAAATAAAAGAGAGACAAAAAACAATTATAGTATATATGATAGAATTTAGTAAATTAGCCTAACTTTTAAATAGAAAAATTGAGTGAGTAAAACGCACCGTTTGAATGGTAATCGGTGCCTTTGAAGTTTGAAGATCGATTCGTAACAATCAGTGGAAGCCTCTACGTTTTCGGACTTGCGAGAGTTTTGCCATTGTTGCGAATTCGAAGTGAAGCTTCAATCGGTGCCTTCTATAAGTATTGTTGAATATAAAGGACAATACCCTACTTTGAATCTACTTTTGAGTCTCTGCTAGATTTTCATCTATGTATCGTTGTGGTTTGGGCATTCGATTCTTTAGTTTGGGTTCCAACAGTGCCAGAGCAAATTGGGATCCAACTCTGTCCCTTCAACTCAATCACTCAACTCTTATCTTACTTGAGAAATGCGGTACGAGGGAACACTTCAAGCAAATTTTAGGGCAGATTATGAGGAACAATCTTATCGGTCGAACTTTTCCAATGAGCAGGCTCCTTTTGTTTTGTGCCATCTCATACCCGGAGAACCTAGACATAGCTAAAGTCCTCTTCCATCACTATACTCCTCATCCGAATCTCTTTATTTACAACACAATGATTTCCGCACTATCATTTTCAATGAGTCAGTCATTTGCTCTGTACAATGAAATGCTTCACGCTCATGTGCAACCAGATAAGAACACACTACTTCAACTACTCCGTGCCACCAAATACGTGGCAGAAGCCAAGCAAATCCATTGTCATGCTATAGTTACAGGTTTGTTGCTCCAAGGTTATATGCAAAATACCCTTATTAAAGTTTACTTGGATAAAGGAAATTTGGAGCTTGCACTTCAAGTGTTACATTACATGCCTGCTCCGGATTCCGTATCATTCAATATTACTACTTTTGGTTATGCCAAGAAAGGGTATGCTGCAAAAGCACTTAAGTTATTCCAAAGAATGGTGAATTTGGGTCTTGAACCTGATGAGTTTACCATGTTAGGTCTTCTTATGTCTTGTGGACAGCTAAGAAATGTTAAGTTGGGGAAATCTGTTCATGCGTGGATCCAAAGGAGGAAAATGATTGGTTCTTCAAATTTAATTTTGGGTAATGCTCTTCTTGATATGTACTTGAAATTCAAGGAATTGGAGCTTGCTCGAAGGACATTCAATCAGTTAGTGGAGAAGGATATCATTTCTTGGAATACGTTTATTACTGGATGTGTCAATTCCGGGGAGCTCCGACTTGCTCATGACTTGTTTGATCAAATGCCTTGCAGAGATCTTGTTTCTTGGAATTCTTTGATTGCCGGTTATGCTCAGAATGGTCATTATTCAATGGTAGTTAACTTAATAAAGAGCATGCTTGCTGATAATATAAGGCCTGATCAGGTTACAATGGTGAATTTCATCTGTGCTGCTGCCGAGATTGGAGAACTGGATCAAGGAAAATTGGTGCATGGCTGGATAATAAGGACAAAGACAAAGATAGATTCATTTATGGGTTCAGCATTAATAGACATGTACTGTAAGTGTGGAAGTTTGAAAAGTGCAATGACCATCTTTAGGGAACTATCTGAAAAAGATACTGTTGTATGGACAACAATGATTACTGGACTTGCATTCCACGGTCATGGAAGCAAAGCTCTAGAAGTCTTTGATGAAATGCAGAAGTTTGTAGAGCCAAATGAGGTAACTTTCATAGCCATTCTTACAGCTTGCACTCACGGTGGCCTTGTGGATCAAGGTATCAAAGTTTTTAACGAAATGAAAGAAACTTTTGGTATTGAACCCAGAGTGGAGCATTATGGGTGTCTGGTTGACCTTTTAGGACGATCAGGGAGGTTGGTTGAGGCTAAGTTTGTGATTGACACAATGCCAATGAAACCAAGCCGATCTGTGTGGGGAGCAGTGTTAAGTGCTAGTAGAGCCCATGGAGATGTACAAGTAGCAGAGATGGCATTGGCAGAGCTGCAAAACTTGGAGCCTGATAAAGAGGGTGGATATATTTTGTTATCTAATGTATATGCTGCGTGTGGAAGATGGAGCTATTCAGACCAGATTAGAGAAATCATGGAAAACAAGGGACTAAAGAAGACAGGTGGCCGTAGTAATGTATCCATTGATGGAGTTATTTATGATTTTTTGGCATCAGATAAGCAGCAACATGCCAGATGGGGTGAGATGCTGCACACTCTAAATTGTCTTAATAGAGAAATGAAAGTTTACATCAGATTTGAAGCATTATTGGCGGGACCTCTGTTGATTTAATTTGATGATGTATATTCCTTCATTGAATTATATAATATACACTAAAGTTTTATGCAATTCAGGCAAAAAAAAAAAGTTTTATGCAATGAAAAAGGTACAGTTTTATTTATTTTAACCAAAGTACTTGTATAGTTGTATATATACCTTTTGCCCAAAAGAATACTTATATGTTTAATTGTTTACTATCTAAGCACTATAAAAACTAAGAAGTACTAAATGGATTATTTATCCAATGGGAAAAAAATCATCTTTCAAAGTTTAGAATAAATTAATTCATTATCATCAATACAATAAAAATGTTGAAATAAAATTTTTAAATTGTTTTCTGATAAATTACATTTTAGATAAAAATAATCATTATTATTTTAAAAATGTTTTTTTCAATAATTCATCCATATAATTTTTAAAAAAATTTGCGCGCATAGATAACAAATAACGTTACTCTTGCCAGCAATTGGGGTAATATTCTTTATCTGCACATAATGCCAAGTAAAGCATAGTCTGTGTATATATGTTGATTTATAGACAAAGTATAACGGATTCTGGCCACTGCACCGTTATAACATGTTCATATGATCTGCTGCGCTGAAAATCATCTGTTTTAATTATGAACGACTAATCAGCAATCTCAATGATTTCCGCTTAGACTAGAAGGCACAAATGTAGAATTGTTTGCAATTAATTTCAACCACAACAGTCAGTGTAAAAACAACCAAATTATATGCGCGATCATAATGAATGTTGCTTCTGAAGGCATAAAAATTTTCAGAATTGCCATCAGTACTGGATCCAGCATGATTTTCAAGACATAATCAATCCGAGGTTTTTGAGTTGGAACTATGCCTCCTACTTGTGCCTGGGCACCCTGATTAATAGTAGGACTTGGAGATGAAATTCGAGACGAAAAGGAACCATAAACTCTAACCTCTGGGGATCGTAGTTGGAAGTGTAATTGCTAATGAAAAAACATTTGGACAAGCTAGTAAATAAAAGTGAAGACACTCAATACAACGAATGATTTTGTAAGTACTTCCCTCAACTAAAGTAACAGTACACTTCACTATCTAATATGTGTATTGACTATGAAGTAATAATAACTCCATGAACAAGTCAACTTGCCAAGTTCAAAAATATGATAACATCCTCTACACCATGAATCAAATTCTATAAATCCTTACCCAAAATGCTCATTCACTCATTTTTCAAAGATCATTCTTGAATAAACGTAGAAACCAGGCATATTTCACCCAATAATTGAATAAATGCACCTTTTTTTTTTATCTAGAGCATATAATAGATGCCCTCTCATCACCATAATTTCTTGGAAATTTAATTGTTCAAGCAAATTAAAATTATTCCGAGTACATATACGAGAGCTGATGGACATTACACCTATCAGGGTATAAGTGAGACCTCAAAAACAAAATAAACCTTAACATTCATATCATTCTGCCATCTAAGCAGAAACAAAATTGTCAGACAAAAGGACCTCAATATCCAAGCCATGTTCAAAAGATTATGTGATTTAGATGAGAAAAACAGGATGAAAATCGTTAACACATAGAAACAAAGAAAGAGTCATTACCAACTATGGGCCAGAAGGCCAAATACTTAAATCGCCCGTTTTAGGTATGAATTCACTAGAACTACGCGAATAAATAAAACAACTGTAAAACTACCAACAGTGAACTTTCTCCCCCTTTTCCGATTCAATCTATATTCAAGTAGAGTCACGCACAGCTCCTTCGAATTTCCAACCCATTTATCTTATCTGGACAATCCCAGCACTGACCAGCTTCTGGATCTTGTTCATCACCATTGGATTCTTTGTATGCTCTTGCGCAGCCTTGGGATTTTCCTGGAAATCGACCAATACCTGCATACAACCCCCAAGTCTCATTATCACAGCTCATCGGTTATTAGAACAACACGATACCCCAGAAATAGAAAGCAGTTCCAGATGCCAGTTCTATAGCAGCTGATTCTCTGACTATTAGGTCAATTTCTGATACAATGAAATCCTATAAAAGGGCCGCCGTATAGGGAACATACCTGTCTCATAACAGGGTCTTGGAGGATATTCTGTATTTCTGGGTCCTGCATTGCCTTAGCCTGCAACCACAATTTAAATTTATAGACAAATAAAAGGGTTAAACAATAAAGATAAAAAAAATATATCCTATTGATATTGTTTCAGTGATAAACGTTTTATCTAAAGTATCCACCTGTCTCTCCTTCAACTCCTCAGGAGTTAAATCCCCTCGACTGGCCTTATTAATTTGCTCTACACATCTGAAATGAATATTTCATGTTAACAAATCGCTTTCTTGTAGTGTATATGAAAAGAATATGCAACCATAATGACCAAAGGCAGGAATGTGGCACAAAACAATACCTTTTTATGCCATCAAGCATCTCCTGATTGTTAGGGTCATGTTTCAAGCCTTCCTGATATGTTTCCAATGCTTTGTCAAATTCTTTCATGAAAAACTGTACAGCACCTTTCCTAGTATAACCCTTAACAAAGGTTGGATCAAGCTCAATGCATTTCTCTGCATCCTTCAAACCCTCAGGCATTGCTCCAAGTTTTGTATAGCTTGCAGCTCGATTACTGTATGTCTGAGAGAAATAGAGTATTAAGAATCACATTAGGACCTGCATTTCCTGAAATTTCAATTATCAACTCTAGTTAATAAGTAGTACCCTTGGGTCTGTAGGATTCCTTCTTAAAGACTCTGTGTAATGCTTCACAGCCTCAGGATAATTTTGCTGCTTGAAGAATTCATTACCTGCATGATGATGATAGCAGTGAACACATAACTAACAGCACTTTTCTCTATAAAGAGCAAACAAGCTAACAAAAAATGAAGGATACCTTTTTCACGCTCCTCATCAGCCAATTTTGGATCAAAGTATTCTTGCTGTTCAAGGTCTTTCTTAGCTTTTTGAGCCTCATTCAGTTTCTTCAGGGTATCGGGATTGCGATGCTCTGTAAGTGCCTTTTGGAAAATCTCAATAGCAGGTTCAAAATCCTTTGAGCATTTTGCCAATTTGACCAAGGCAGATCCCTTCCTCGTCAAAGCTCTTGCTATCATCTTGAAGTCTGATCTCAATTCTCTTCCCCTTTCAACAGCCTTGTCACAATCTTTTATGCATTCTTCGTACTGTAGATATGCTCATTTGGTCAAGGAATAATTGTTTGAGGAATCCTTATTTTAAATGTACTTCATAGTCTCTTCTTTTTTTAGCCTCAATTGTAATTTCCCAGTCTGATATTAAATAGGTTCTATAGAAGATCAAATAAATTCCTATGTAGAGACTCACGCACACTAAAGACATCCCGTGAGAAGATTTGTTTGATAATAGTTACTGTTAAGTCAACAAAGATCCTCAGCCAAAATACTATATTTACCAGACACATGGTTTGATGAGATGGAAGCCTTTAACTTTTAAGTGACACTTGTAGAAGCATCATTGGATCATAAACCTTCCTATACATTGACATTCCATACTAAATCACTAACTATTACAGCCCGCTAAACCATAGCAACCCAAATTAAAGTGAATGTAAGGCAATGAACATACCTTTCCCATTTCCAAGTAAACAGCAGCGCGGTTGGTGAGATATGATATATCCTCATCATCCAACTCCATAGCCTTTGAGTAATGTTGAATTGCGGTTTCAAAATCCTTCTTCTTGTAAGCCGCATTGCCTGCCTCCTTTTCCTTCTGAGCTTGAACCTTCCTCTGTTTGAGTTCCCTCTCCTCCCCGGAAAACTCCATGGGCTCAGGTTCAGGCTCAGGCCGCTTGTCTTCCTTAGATGGCTCAGCTTCAGCAGCCCTCTTTCTCTCCGGTGGAGGAGGAGAAGGCGAAGAAGACTCGGACATTTCAGCGTCGTCGTTAGGGGTGCGAATCTTGAGGTTGAGCAAGACACCAAGGGCTTGCATGATTCTTTGATCCTTCATATACAAGTTGAGATTGTTGGGATTTTTCTGAATATCCTGCATCATCTTGACGAAATCAGGTTGTTGAAGGTAAGTTCGAGTGGTGGGATCGGCAGTGAGCCTAGCCCACATCTCAGGGCCAGAGAAAGCGTCTCCGAAAGGATTAGCCATGGATGGAGGCGAACGGGACCTGGAAGCGGCGGCTTGAGCATCAGCTAAGCCGGATTTAAGTGGTTCGTTGTTAGGGTCGATCTCGAGGCCCTTTTTATAGGCAGAAATAGCGTCATCGTGTTGGGCGAGACCAAGATGAGCGGCACCGAGACGACTGTAACCCTTGGACCAATCGGGCTTGAGGTCGACGGTCTTTTTGGCGTCGGTTAGGGCTTCGGAGTATTTGTGAAGGGAGGCGTAGGCGGCGGATCGATTGGAGTAGAGGACATGGTTATCGGGGGAAAGAGAGATGGCGTCGGAGAAGTGACGGATGGCAGAGTTGAAGTCACCGGAAGAGAAAGCGGCATTACCTTTGGCCTTGGCTTCGTCGGCCATATCCGATCGTTGTGGGGTTTTGAGGAAGAAAAGAGAAAGAGAATAGAAGTGAAATATACAGATTACAGAGGTAGAAGGAAGGTTTGGAGTTTGGGCTTATTAAAGGGCTTTTGGAATTCGGAAAAGACCCAGAGACTTCTGGGGAGTGGACTCGATGGAGGGGCTTCTCGAAGCTTCTGCTGTATAATCGCTTTTTGGCCAAGCCGAACCCTTATATTGTTTATTCATACGATACGATGGCAGAATTGTCAATTTATTCCCATCAATAGTCTCCATATCTCGATTTAAATATTAAAATCTTATAATTTTATGATGTTATCTAAATCAATCGATTTCGATATTAAATTAGATCTAAATTTATTAAGATTTTATTCACCCTAAGATTTTATATATCAAATATTTTATTATATATATCTATAATTTATATTCCAATCTTATGATTTAATTTATTTTATATTCTTTTTAATTTTAAGTAAAATATCGATCTTGACGATCTTAATTCTTATTAATTTTTCCTCCACCCTTCTTAATCTATTAAAGATTCAAATCTTCTCTATTTTTGATTGTTGTTAAACAAATCTTCTTTTTGATATATATATTTTGTGCAGGAGTTAGATTTTACATTCATCTCATTTTTTTATTATTTTAAAGTAGTTATTAATATATTTATGTTTTTATTTCAAATTTATACTAAAATCCTATTTTGGTCCCTTACGTATTATTTTTTTTCTCAATTTGATCCTCTTTAAATTTTCTTTCTCAATTTGGTCCCTCACAAGTGTTTTCATTATAAAATTAGTTCCTCCACCTAATTTTTAATAAAATTGGTGATGTTGCACTATTAAATAATGATGTGTATGTCAAGTTAAATGATGATAGAGGGACTAACTGATCATTATTTAACAATGTTACATTACCAACTTCATTAAAAATTAGATAGAAAAATTAATTTTGAAGATAAAAAAATTTGTAAGGGATCAGTTTGAGAAAAAAAATTAAAATGACAATTAAAAAAAAAAGATAATACATGAGGAATTAAAATAAGATTTTAGTCTTCAAATTTATGTTCAACACAAGAATTAATTTTGTTTATGGATGATTCTAATTAATAAAAGAAATTTGTTAAGAATATTTGATAGCTATTTGAATTTATTGTATTGGAATTTTAAATAATAAAAACATAACTAATTTCACTTGTTCATCGTCAAATAAAAAATTTATATTTAGAGTCTAATTTAATATACTTTTCAACTTCTGTTTATGAAAACAATAAAATTGGAGTGTGATAAACTCGTTCTGCTGTACTGTGTTTGCTATTATTATAGATCGCACTTTTGTTCTGTTCATATGACAAATCGTAGGGATGGCTAGTTTCACAAAGATTTTATACATTATATGATTCTTATATTTACTTCGTTATCTCCATCAAATTTTCTCTATATCTCATTTCTCTTCCGGAACGTTCGACGCTTTATAGAATAACTTTTTGAAATACTATAAAGTATGAACATTTTATTTATAGGATGTGTTGTTGTGTCAGACATATATTCATGTTTGATACCCATACGACACCCACACGATATATATTCATAAATTTTAAAATATAAAATTAAATTTTTGTCTATATCATATCTCGTGTCCTTGTCAATATTAACGGATGAAATGCCACTTAATTTTCTTGAATGTGAGTCGCAACAGGATGAGTAATCCACAAAAGTCATGTGGAGTCTGAAAGCAAGATCGGGCCCAACAATTTGGTCTTTCTCCAAATCCACTCTCTGCACTCCACAGCTTCCAAAGAAGTCTAATTCATATGGCCATTCAGACCTAACGGAACACGTGACATATTGGGCTATTGGCCATATCGAAATGGGCCTTTCAGTTTTTTCTTTTGTGTTTTTAAGAATGAGTGTTATGGTTGGAATATAGTAGGATGGACAACCCAAAGAAGATATAAAATAGAGGACAATAAATGTACACTGATGTTTTGTCCCAATTCGTATGCATCAATACACTATCCATCCGAATGCAATATATCATTGCATAAAAAAGGTATAAATATTGTAAGACACTTGAAACAACAAACTGAAATATGTAGCCTTACTCTTACGAAGACAATAACAAATTAAGTACAAGGCCAACACACCCTTTAAAATACAAAAATTAAAGGGCTATTTGTCATTTTCACTAAGAAAATATAAAAATATTACATGACACTTATAAGAAGTAATACGACTCTTAATTATCTAAAAATAATCCATTAATAAATCTTTTATACTAAAGCTTAGGTACATATTTTTGTTCTATTGATAAGTGAATCATCACTTGGTCTAAATATCTCACCCTCTAACAAAGAAGGATTTTTTTTAAAGAGAAAAGAGAGGAGTACTTCCACTTTATAAGAGAAAAGGAAAAAAAGAGAAAGTATCATACTCATGCAAAATAAATAAGAGAGGAAAGAGTATGAACTTAAAATATATAACGAAGAAAATAAACAATATAATGGTCATCGATAATGGCAACACCACTAATAGCAGCACAACTACTGAGTGATTACGGTTGCATATGTTTGGGCCTCTTCTCCTATTTTTGCCTTCATTTATGCATACAAAGTTCCAGAATCTTATGTGCCTTTGATGTTAGAGGAGATTTACTTCAAGATTAATTAGGAATAGGGGCAGACAGGGTTGAAACCATAGTGCAAAAAATCGGACCGGACCGGGCGGTCCGACCGGCGAACCGGAGCTCAGGCCGGTCCGGGAAAAAAAAAATACCGGATTGCAGTTGAACCGGTGAGTCACCGGTTCAACCGGAGAACCGGTTTGACCTGCCAAAGTTTGCAAAATTACATATTGACCCAAAAAATTTTCAAAAAATTACAAATTACTCCCTGGATACATATTATAGATGGACTAAAATGAAAACTTTAAAAAAAATTGGGGTCAATATGTAATTTTTACAAAACTTGTTATGGTTAAAATTGTAAAATAGCTCCAAAGGTACTAAAGTGTTTAATATTTACTTTATACTTAAATTATTGCAATATATTAATGTGTATTTAATGAATATGTATATTTGAAAATGTATATTTTAAGTAAATCGGCTCAACCGGTTAAACCAGTGACCCAGCAGTTGAACCATGGAACTAGTGACCCGAGCCTTCCACCGGTTTGATGACCAGTTCGATTTTTTTCACCATGGTTGAAACCGTTTGTGGAGATTCATAACCCAGTAATGTTAGGTCAGTCGGGTTATTGGATCATATCAGATTAAACTTAATTTATTAATTATATATATTGTAATTTATTTTTATTGATAAAAGAAACTATTCTATATAAGTTTAGTAAATTGCATATACTAATAGAAAGATTAAGCTTAAACTGATTTGTTTAATATAGTATGATTGAATTTATATTTTATGTATATATTCAATATGCGATTAATGAAAAAATAATATTAGATATACTCATATACATGAGAAATTTTATACAATAAAAATAATATTTAATATTGTTATTAAAATTTAAAATTATATAAAAAAAATATCTCCATATCAAACAATACTTAACTGGAGAGCCAATTTAATTATAGACTTAATTTAGATAAAAAATAAATAAAATAAAGAGTAACTTAACAACTCAATCAGTGAAAAATTATTGCATTGATGACTTTAAAAATATTAAAATATAGGATTTGATTTTTAAAAGAATAAAAACTATATAATTAATTATTGATATCTCACAATTTGAACATTCACCTTCTTGGGCCTTGTACTTGGCCAAGTTTTATCCCTGTATGCCTCGGGGCGACTCTTGACTCGGTGAAGATCCATTCCGAGCAGTTCGTGGCGGCCCTTGACTCGGTCAAGTCCACGTCGTATACACGATGGGCGGTCAGTCCACCAACGAACATCAACTCTCCCACGATAGCCACGCTCCGCTTTTTTCGGACTCCCACTCCCTCTGTCACTGGAGATCGTGGGTCTGAACGTGGAGAGCTCTCTCCGGTCTCCACTATCCTTCATTGCTCTATAAATACTCTTGAAGGTCATCGATTTAAGGTTAGCTACTATCTCAACTCTGAATTCCTTTACTCTCACCTAGAATCCTTTCTAATTTGACCATCAGAGTGTTTTTCGCAGGCCCCATGTGAAGTCTTTGTAGGTTCATTCTCCTTTACTCTCTGCTCCAGCAATCACCTTCCTTGAACTAGATAAACTTATTAGTTACATTTTGTTTATCGATCAATTATTTTATGAATAATGAATGTAACGTTTAATTTTTGAAAGAATTGATTCTTATATTTTAATTTTGAAAATGAATTAACCAAATTTAAACGGAGTTAGTTAGAGTAGTGTGAGAGTGAGCAAATGAACCAAATTTCGGCACAATACTAGTAGTTGGGAATGAAGTAAGAAATTAGGATCTTAGAAAAGAGGTGCGCGGGAACAAGTAGGTTAGGACTTAGGAAGGGCGAGTGTACACGTGTGGTTGGGGAAGTGGAGCCCACTCCATAGACCATGGTGATTCACAAATCACAATCACATTAAATGACAGACCCCCCCTTCTACCCTCTACACGTGAACTCAATACTATTAAACGTTACGTTGGTGGCACCACCTTTAAATTTCAGTCAGGGATTACTCTCATTCTCATATGTCTAACTCATACCTCAACTTACGTACAAGGACCATTCATATTCATATATATATGAATATGAATTATGAAATGAATTAAATTACATCATGGATTGGATTGGATATATAGCTAACCAGTAAGCCCCAATCTCCATTTCTAATCACTCGATCACTTTATACAGTCGTGACCCATGAGTTGTAAGTTGCAACAGTGATGCGCAGTTACGTCCTCTAAACATTCAATTAATTTCCTCTTTTTTTAATCATTAATTTCGTTAATTAAAATTAATAATAATAATGAAAAAAAAACATTAGAATCCTGTCGTTAATAACGATCTCTTAATTCCTGAAACCCATTTTAGAGTTACAATAATACTGTTTCCAACGTAACTATTAATGAGTTGAACCAAAAGGCTTGCGTATTTGCATGCGGATGGATCAACAACTTCTTAACTTTGAACATTGAATACGAAAGTTAAGGCACAGTACAGGCTCGTGGGTCCCATTTACGGTATCGTTGGGTAAAGCAATGCATACAAATACAAATACAAGCAAGCAAAACAGCACACACACCTGTACCTGTACGTGCGTGTAGTTTATTATTTACAGGTTTTTGACTTTCCCAACGCTGTCGCTGTGGCCTGGGCCTCCACACCCATTTCCGCTCTTTGCTCGCTGCCTCCCTATAATCAAAGCAACGTTTATGTTAAAGCCTGCATCAAAGTTACTTCAAACGTTTTTTTCAGATCTTATAAAATAATAATAGATTTTTTTTAAAAAAAAAACATATATGTATGTATATAACTGGTACTTGTTACTTGTACCTATAATTAAGGTCAGACCAGTGGCCTGAGAATACAAAATTCATAAATTTCATTAATGTGTGCAAACAGTGAAATTTGTTTTGTGTATATATATGGTATGGTTTGGTTGGATGTGGTGAGTAAGAAGGGTAAAATCGTAAATGTGTTGATTGAGATGACGGATGTTGGACCCCCTCGAGCCTCTTTCTCTTTGGATAGCTACCACGCAAAGTGGTGAAGGGATAAGTATATGGAGATTTTAAAAGATTAATATGCTAAACCTTATCCTTCACCCTCACCACCTTCTTTATGTATATCCCTTGATTACAAGTTTCTTTTCTTTTTTATCCTCGTTCGCATACATTCATAATTGTGTTCCCTCCACCAAACAACACACACACACACACACACTCTTTTACTCCAAAAATATTAAATTGCTCAAAGATTCCTCTTCAAATTATAACTATGCATGTTTAGTATACTAATTAAACATGAATTAATTATCAACTAGACTCCTCTAATACGACTAGTAAATTAAAAAAGCGGTGTTGGGTGACTTGGTTGCTTTTATTTTTAATTAAATAAATTAGGAAGAAATTTAAAATAAAGACGCAGTGAGTGCTAGGAATGGTAGTATGGTACGAAGATAGAGCTGATTAATTAGGATAGATAATGAGATGTGTGGATTTAATAAAGGAATTATGAATTGAAAAAAGGAATTATTGGTGCGTGGAGGCGAGCAAACAGACCAGAAAAGGGAAACAGAGGCAACTGGTATGTCCACTACCACTAGGCACACCACAATAATGATTCTTAATTTGACGTCATCCGTGACATCATTCTTCCGACAAGCAACGGATGAACCAAACAAGGAATAGCCCTACACGTGACAACATCTGCACCGTCCGATTTGGTCATCATAACACAACCCCCCATAATCCCATCCTTCCCTCCATATATTATATATCAAACCCTTTCTCCTACCTCTTTACTCTTTCTTTCTTTTTTTCTTCCCAAAACCACACAGTCGCTTTCGTCCTCAAACATCAAAAACCTCGATCACTTTCTGAAATCAGCGTGTGCCTGGCCTGAAGCAGGAAATCAGAAATCAAACAATAAGGTGGAGCTAGCTAGAAATTAAAATAATCAATGACAAGCGTGAAGGAACAAAGTGAGCGAGACAAGTACAAGATGATCAATTTCGAAGAGACCGAGCTTCGACTTGGGTTGCCTGGTAATGCTATAGCTAATAACGACGACGCTGACTGTGCAGTCAAGAACAGCAACAATTGGTGTACTGGTGGCAAGAGAGGCTTTTCCGACACCACTGTCACTGTGGATTTGAAGCTCAATCTCTCTTCCTCTTCTAACAATACTCACTCATCATCCCCCGACAACCTCAAAGACAACAACACTAATACTACTGCTGCTGCTGCTTCTGTTTCTCCACCTAACGACCCTGCAAAGCCTCCCGCTAAGTCAGTTTTTTCTCCATCCTTTTTCCTTTCGTATCTCTTTTTCATTCTTCAAGGACATACATACATACATCTCTGCCATTTCAATTTTTAGCTTCCACTTCTGAATTCCTTTCTATTTCTTATGTTTTCAAATATGATTTTCTCTCTCCTTAAATTACTTCATCCAAACACAGCATTAAGTAAATGGTAATACGCATTTAATTTTAGCTAGATGACTCTGTTTAAAGTTAAGAAAATTACAACTGATTTACAAGAGTTTCTTGGATGTTAGATTACAGATATACACGAGTCTGGATCTTGTTTACAGATATAATCATACAAAATTTAAACCAAGAGTTTCTTCTTTTTTTTAGTTAATTACTTTTGCGGTTGATATCTCTGAGATCAAATGGCCAAAAACTTATATCAAGTTTCTTGTGTCTTGTTATTAAGTTTTATCAATCACAAGTTTTTATTATATTCTCTTTTTTCACTGATTGGTCATGCAAAAAGTAGTCTCTCTCCATCATGATTGATCGTATATAAAATTTTTATCACGTATCAAATAATGATCGAAGAACTTGATAGCAAGTATGTAGAATACTTGATGTAAGTTTTGCCAAACCGAACATCACCAAGGTAGTAGGTGAGGGGTGTGAGAGAATACTTTCGTGCGCCATAAGTCTTGGCTACCTCAATTCGCTTAATTGATTTTGATTATTTTGCAAAAACTTTTTTTTTAAAGTAAACTAATAATAATTTGGTTCCTAAATATCATTAAGTTATTAATTCAATGCTTAAAAGATTAAAATACATATTTAATTCTTAAATAATAAAAAAATTATATTTTTTTAAGATTAAGATGATATATATTATTTAATTTATAAAAAAATTAATTAATATATTATTTTGATTTTTTAAAAAGTGAATCATACATTTCAATATTTATGGACTGAATTATTAGTTTATTTCTTTTTCTATTCTCAATTTGTCAATTTGTCATTCATCATGAACAGAGAATTAATGCATTATTGGGGTTGGGTAGGATGAACACAACGAGTGATCCTGAATTTCAGGTAATTAAGAAAAACAAAATGTCATCATGATTTTGTACAAGGAGAAGAAAAGAAAATAAAAAGAAAAGAAAAAAGGATGAGTGATCGATAGTGGTTGGCAAATTTGGCTGTATATCTTGTGCGGATGGCACGGTTGGTTGTCGGGTAGACAAAGGAAAAGAACAAGACACATGGAATCTTTACCCATCTATTTCAACAGTCAAAAATCAAAATGCTTTCCCTTCTTACTCAATTATTCCAAATAAAATAATTGAAGTCGTACTAGTAGTAGTATTTCATATTTTCCACGTTATTACCTGTAGAAGTAACTTTTGAACTTACTTTAGGAGTTTTAAAATGTAGGGCGCAAGTAGTGGGTTGGCCACCGGTTCGATCATTCCGGAAGAACATCGTGACGGTTCAGAAGAAGAAGGAGGAAGAAAGCAGCAATAATAATAATAATAATAATAATAATAAGGGCGCAACATTGGTGAAAGTGAGCATGGACGGTGCACCGTATCTAAGGAAAGTGGACTTGAAAATGTACAAAAGCTACCACCAACTTTCTGATGCACTCGCAAACATGTTCAGTTCTTTCACCTCACAAGCCCACATGACGGATTTCATCAACCAAACCAAACTCATTCATCTTTTGAATGGATCTGACTATGTCCCCACTTACCAAGACAATGACCGAGACTGGATGCTTCTCGGTGACGTCCCTTGGGAGTAAGTATTATTCATTTAAGGATAAATTATATTTTGCTATTCTGTAGTTTAGTTATATTTCACTTTGGTATCCTGTGCTTTAAAAAGTGACATTTTGATACCCTGAGGTATTTTCCATTAACACTTTGATACCATTTGGAGTTATTTTGTAATTTTAACAATAACAAATTTTTGCAAAAATTACATATTGACCCCAAATTTATTTAGGAAAATTATAAATAGGTCCTTGGATACATATTATCTAAGGACTAAAATGAAAACTTTAAAAAATTTGGGGTTAATATATAATTTTTGCAAAATTTGTTATGGTTAAAATTACAAAGTAGCTCCAAAGGGTACGAAAGTGTTAAGAGAGAATACCACAAGGTATCAAAGTGTCATTTTTTAAACCATAGGGTACCAAAGTGAAATATGATCAAACCACATAGTACCAAAGTGTAATTTACCCTTAATTCAATTCATTCATCTTTTTAATTATATCTATATTAATTCATTTCTTTCTTTTTTTCTAAATTCAGCATGTTTGTGGAATCATGCAAGCGCATCCGCATCATGAAAGGATCTGAAGCAGTCGGGCTAGGTCAGTCAAATTATAAAATTCATGATTCATCCATCATCATTATATATTGTATTATGCGCCTCTCACAAAAAATCCAAAGAATCTTTTCTATGAATTTGTATTTAGTATTTACAGTAAATGTTAAAAATTCATTTGCAGCTCCAAGGGCGGTGGAAAAGTGCAAGAACAGAATCTGAACTCAAATTTTGGAATTTCTCAACCACGGCGTCCCGATGAATCAAGCTGGTGGCTCGAACCAGACCGGGTCGAGTCTATACGCTAGCTAGTTTGGATAATTTGTCACTGTGCCATGTTCTTTTTTTTATTTATTTTCTTATATATGTAATATATATATATATATGAGAAAATAGCTGGAAATTAAATTTGTTAGGGACAAACAATAATATAGAATATGTTCATATGTGGGCTCGTTCCCCTTTCTCTACGTGATTAAAAAAATGTGACTTGGTCCTCTATCTATATCGTCTAATATTTTAATGTGTCTGTCTAATAATTATTATATGCCAATGTTTCCAGTTGTCATATAGAGTGGTTCGAGTCAAGTGTGTGGCCCTCTTGTGTTTTTTGTCTTGGTACGTGTTTATCATATGAATGTGGTGCAAATTATAAGCTAAGATTCGTCTACAATAAGTACAGTGTGTGCCCTTTGTCTGTCCAACTAGCAGTGAGGTGATTGGTCGAGGGAGGCATATACCTAAGATTTATGAAACAGAATGATAAGGTTGGCCCACCCTCCATGTGCCCTTTAATTTTAGGGTTCCACTAATTTAATTCCACATGTTCCCTCTCCCACCCACTACCTCACTTGCATTGCCTTCCTCATCAACTCATCTTAATTTAATATATTAACTCACATTTCTTATCTTGAGTAAAGGCAAGACCTACGTATTATGAATATATAAAGGTATTTCTTATATATATAATAGTTCATAATAGAACAACAACTTGAATATAATGTGATTGGGTTTATACTTACTGGGTATTAAAAATAATGAGAAAAGGAGAATATTGTACTTGGAGGAATAAAGAAATGCGGCAAATAAATGTCTAAATAATAGTGCTGTGGACCCCTGAGGATATAATAGAAAATTATAAATGTTACGTTGAAAAAAGGATTCTTCCTAATGGCTATACTCTAATAAAATGCGAAGCATCTCCCATGTGGAAATGCACTGATTAGAGATCAGAGGGATTGTTGTTGGATACGTACTCTTGAAATAAGAACCAACCAAAAAAGATATGAAAATATTATGCAATAGCTTAATTCTACCAAAAAAAAATACAGGAAAGAAATTAATAGCTCAAGATGCGATTTGCGGGGTAGAGCTGTATAGCTAGTAAGAAGATGTTGGAATGATGCTTTAATTAATTTATTGCTTTCTTGTATTGTTTAAGAAATTGCTCTGTAGTCTATACCAAAATTAAATAATGTATTTAATTTTGCCTGATTGGATTTGCGCATCACCCCCCTTGGTATTTTATATTAAATTCATCAACTTGCTCTTTGCTTACCGTATTTATGGAACACCATGAACAAGATGTAGTTAATAATTTAATATAACTTTTTTTTTTCTAATCAAAGCTCGTCATTGGTAACCAGCATAACAAATTAAAAAAAAATCATAAGTGTGAAGTTGTAGATGCAAAATTAAACTACTCCAATACACATCATGTTTAACTTTTAATTATTATAATTTTGTGATTTAATCACACATTGAGTTTAAGAAACATGTTTATTAATTTGTAAATAAATATAAATTCTTTCATTAAACTTATTCATGTATATAAATCGCATCCAAAATAAATATTAATTTTACATATACCTATTTCTAACTTTGTCTATCCCGATTTTAGTAATGGTATCTTAATTCATCTGGATACAAAACAATATTGTGCATAAAAATATCTTTGTTATGATTAGATGTGTGTAAATTAAAAAATAATTTAAAGTTATAAATATAAAAATAAAATGGTTAAATTGCACAAACACCCCTGAGTTTAATAAAAATTTCCGTAACATCCTTATTAAAATAAGATGAGGTGACACTTAACAAAGAAAATTAACAGAATACTAACAAAAGGGTGTTAATTACTCAAAATTAAAAATCCAGTGGTACTCTCTGCACAATTTCAAAATTCAATGGTGTTTTGCACACTAGACTTAACACTCGAGGGGTGTTTGTGCAATTTAGCTAATTAAAAAATATATTTTGAATTACTGCTTTCTTAAGAGTAAACTAACAATTTAATCCCTGAAAGATCATTTAGCTGACAATGCAGTCCCTAAAAGATTAAAATGTATAGAAAAAAGGACTAATTAATTAGTATACCGTTTTGATCTTTTAGGAACTAAAAAGTATATCGTTTTGATCTTTCAATGACTAAATGTGTATTTTAATATTTTAGGGACCGAATTGTCAGTTCAATGATCTTTTAAGAACTAAATTGTCAATTTACTCTTTCTTTAATTTGCGTGTTATAATTACTCTTAACTAATACTAGCTAGTAGCTACTAGAAGGACAGTTCTCATTATTGCACTCTCTTTACTGATATTGTATACTAAATAAATTTGTAAATAACTTATTGGGTAGGATTCTAGTTCTACTAATAAAAAGTAGAGGAAACTTACAATTTGTTCCCTCTTTTTTCATAGTTTCAACTATTTGGTCCCTGTATTTTTGAAATAGACTATTTGGTCCCTCAAAAATTACAAACGTCAACTTTTTAGTCCCTATAACATATCTCCGTTAATGGGACTGATGATTTGGTCGTTAAGTATACATGCGACACGTTAAATGTCACATATTTAACTATTTGGGAGCACCTAGGGTTTGAGATTTGGAAATGCTTTAATAGTTTATGCCTTATGAAGCTTCACATGTAAGATAAATATTCAGGTCTGACTCAATTTTAGGCTGATTTAATTGTATTTGTTGATCTGGTTCAGTTGATTTAGGTGATTAGGATGTCAAAGTGACATTTAATGGGTGCCATGTAAGCATTTAACGTTCACGTCATCAAGTAATTTAATGGAATGACTAAATAGTTGACGATTATAATAAATGAGAGACTGAGTAGTCTATTTCAATAAATGAGGGACCAAATCGTTGACTCAGTAAAAAAGAAGGGACCAAACAATAAGTTTCTTCTAAAAAGTAATTATGGGTGAAGGTATATGTCTTACTAATTAAAATTTAAAATAAAAAAAAGCTTAAAAGGCCTAATGTTATTCGACATGGAATCCTCATCCAAAAATAGTAATGATTGGAATATATTTTTGGGCCTAACTGAGTTGGCATGGATATTTATGTCCAGGGTTCTAGCCTTCCTTTGGGCACATGGGCTGCGATGAAAGAAGATTACATAACTTAGGTAAGGCTTCCTTCCTGACCCTGGGTGGACTAATCCACTGATGCATCTTTCGATTAGATCGATATTATTTTCAGACGAAAAAACAACGATATTATTAATATATATTATCAATGTTTTTTTTTTGGCCAGAATATTATCAATGTTATTACATTTTGGTATAAAATGTAATTTTTTTTTAGATAGAAGTTATGTTATATAATTTTGAAAAAAAATAATTAATTTATCAAAATATGGAATTACATATATACAATTATTTTTATTTTGTCGTTCATGAATGAGAATGACTGAAGGCCGTCGGGTCCAAAGAAATTCCAAAAAACACGTAATTGCATGCTTAATTTGGACAGACATAAGTGACGTGACACGTAGGACCATGGACGATGAAGCATTCGTGCTTGTGGTTCATCGCATATGCCTTACTGATGGTGAAACTTGAAAGACCTCGTTAGTCTTTCTTTGTTTAAGTCAAGCGATATGTGACGTGACAAGTTAAAAGGTTGCGAATTCCACTGCCTTAATATATATAGCTCAATTCAGGCCTGTTGTTATACGGTATATATACTAGATTTTTACCAATTCAAAGTTTATGCTTCTCAGTCATTTTGAAATTCCAGAACCATCCCCCCTACCCCCAAAAAAAGTCTTTTTGAAATTGTTTGCAGTTATTTTGTTTGGAGAAATTTTAGTATTTAATCCTTGAATTTATACCGGTTAATTAATTAGTTCCTGAACATTCAAAATATATGATTTAGTTTTTAAAATATTTCAATAATTAACTATTTGGTCTTTAGTGATGACTTGGTCTCTAAATTTAAATTGATTTTATACTTTTTAGTTCTTAAATTAATATTAAATTAATACTTTTTGATCCCTAAATATGTATTGAATTTTTATTTTCTGGTCCTCAAGGACCAAATCGTTGATAATTTCAATAATTTGGAGTTTGATCAAACAATATATTTTGATTATTCAAAGATTAATTAGTTAATTCATTATAAATTCAAAAACTAAATAGTAACTTTTTATTTGTTTATCTGATTTTTTTCTGTTTGAATTTCTCCTAATTAACTACAACTATTTATTGAGGCAAAAAGAGGGAAAACAAACTACAACTATTTATTGTATTTTCACTTCATTAATCATGATGATATTTCGTCCTTGCCCTGACCGTCTCCGTAAGCTTCCTGCACAAGCAACTCAAGTGGGGGTTTTAGTCCCCAGAAGAGCCTCTGAAGCTCAAGTAAGTATTTGGGTAGAGTAATAGTATATCAGTGCATTAGTTGATTTTATAACCTAGTAAACCTTCTATTTATAGATCTCTAAATGTTGTCGTTTTGCTAGGCTCGCTCCCTAGATCATCATTGCTTTCTAGGTTGGTTATGCCTAGTGGGGCCCACGACAGATCGTGTGTCTCCACTACCCAGGTCCTGGTGGTCCCCTCAGCGACGTGCCCGCATCTTGATCTTTCCGATCGGTAGTCCCCATCAGGTCCCTTTCTTATTGCTGCGCCTTGAGTCTTTCAGGTTCATTTGGATCGGGTATTACTATTAGGCCTATTGGGACATACTCTATCAAATCACAAATACAGTATTTACTTTATTTTTATAATATACTAACCAATAAACATATATTGAAACCCAAAGAAAATCTACTCAATGATAAACTTGTTTAAATGACTTAGTATGATAATTAATGAGGAAAAAAATATTTGGTCCTCTATCATCATTATATATATGGTGCCTTAATTTTAACTTAATCTTACAAAAATCATGATTGCTTGTGATCAATTTAGTTACCTAAAGATAACATTTACTTGCATAAATTTTTGAGTGTAAGAAAAATATGATGTAAATTTAGTCATTTATATTAAAAGAAATTTGGATGTAAATATAATATTGAAAGAAATCTTATCTTTGAAAGACTAAATTCACTATAATAATCTTTGAGGGACAAAAGTAAAAATCATCCCCCTCAAAATAAAACTTTTCTCAAAATATTGTTATAAATTAAATGTAAGACGTATATATAATTTATTAGGAAGAGTGTTTAATTTTTATATTTTTGCCAAAATGGGATTTAGATAGGGGAAGGAAAGTGTTCGATATGTGTATGAAAGTAAGGAACCGTGTAATGGTTAAGGAGCAGAAAAACTATTAATGATTCGATTATTACAAGGCTTTATTATCCTAATTATGATTCTACTAGTACAATGTACATATAAAAGACGGTGCCACTTAATTTGAAGTACCTTTGAACTAACCAATAGTATGTATAACCAAAATCTTAGAATATAATCAACAAATTAAAGGCTGGCGCTGCACATAACAATGAATTATATTAAAGATATATATATATATATATATATATATATAAGACTGGGCTGTGTATCTATATAGAACCATTCTCTCTCTCTCTCTCTCTCTCTATATATATATATATATATATTATCTAAATGTATATATACAAACACACACACATAATATGTTTCAAGGCAATTCGTGGTTTGTTTGCCCCTTGCAAATCTCAATTGAATGCATAGGTGTGCAAATTAGAGTGGAATGACGATATATAATACATCAATATATGTTGTGAGAAGTGGTCAATTAAAATGGCAGAGGATGAGACAAGAGGCACGTTGTTGAAGGCGCATGTGGTTGCATAATTTACGGGTAATTATATCAACTTATTAATGGCATATCAACGACGGTTCTGTGATCTATTCCCAAAAAAAGAAAAAAAAACAATGGAATAAAAAAAAAGGATGATTATATTCCCAAATTGCAACCTTATCTACTAGAAGGTTAAGAGTCAGTACGTCAAATTATATGACGTAGTAAGGAATGAAAATAAGGAAGTGTCAAACTTGAATTTGAATATATCAAGTACGTACTGGAATATTGCTTCATGGAAGTACGTCTCCTCCGCTATATATATATGGCTTTATCCTAATTTACAAGTCCACACTAAAAGTCTCCATAATATAGTCAAAGTCTTGATGAGCCAACACCCAACATTGTAAAACAGACATTAATTGCACTTAGGTACGTGCATAGACTTTATTTGGAAGTACGTAACCGATGTTTGCCGTCTGTATAATAAGGAAAATGAAGATGAACTTCGTTTATATAAGTATGATTGTATATTACTATATATCCTTCTTCGAGGCTGCAATCGAATTTCGTTAGCTGTCATTGTTAATTATTATTGACATTAGTCATTTTAATTTATGTACAGTCCTCTCATATAAAATTGAATTTTTTTTCTTGAAACATAATTCATTCAAAAATAAAGTAAAATTAAGCACAATACAAATAAAAATAAAGTAAAAATAATCAATCTTTCCCTATAGCATAAACAACAACACTATACAGAATATCAACTGATGAAGGTTGGGGGTTTACAACTCATTCAAGAGAATCTATCATCGTTTTAGATAAATTGACAGATAATCAATTGCTAAATTAACGAATCTAAGGATCCAACTAAAACTACAATATAGATATATATATGCGCATGCTTTGTTCTTATGCACAAATATATCACTTGTCGTTGTGTATATGAACTTTTCGGGTTCGTGCTATTAACTACATACAAATACGATGAGCATATTAATATTTACAGCCCATTAACAGGTCGGCTTCATTTGGGTCAACGAAGAATTTGTGTCTTTCTGAACGTTTTCCTTGTCATATATATATATATTTTTTTTTATGGTTTTTTGTTTGACATAGCTAGGTAAACAATATTTATTTAACGACTATTAATGTGTAATAGTTAATTACAAGAACATTAATTACTCCTAGCTAGCTATATATGTTTGGGAGTTGTAATAGAGAAATTACTAAGTTACGAAATGGATTCAAGCGTATCTTTTATGCTTATCTTGACTAAAATGTAGATATATATAATATAATATAATATTGTAGATGTGTGTTTAAGTGGGTTGAAGAGAAAGCAGCCAAAAAAGACCAGGAAATTAAAGAAGAAAAAGAAATTAAAGAGGGATAAGATGTGTATAGTTTTGAAATTAAACAAGAGGGGCCCGGCGGTAATTTGACAAATTGTTGGATATATCATGGTGGGAATATGGGTATAAATATGTGAGAAGGTGGAGTTGAAGAGGTATCATAATCGAGAGTTGAGAGAAAGATGGAGATGATGGGAAAGAAAGTAATAAGCGTGTGTGTGTTGTTGTTAATAAGCGCAGTGGCATTAGCCTCTGGTCAGAGTGCTACAAATGTGAGGGCCACATATAACTATTACCAACCAGAGCAGCATAATTGGGACTTAACAGCAGTGAGTGCATATTGTTCAACTTGGGATGCTTCAAAGCCTCTCTCATGGCGCAGCAAATATGGCTGGACCGCCTTTTGCGGTCCCTCTGGCGAAAAAGGCCAGGCTGCATGCGGCAAGTGCTTGAAAGTATGTATATATATTGCATTAATTTCATTCAATTCGATCATATATAACTATTTATTTAATCTTGTTTAATTATTATTATATTAATGTTGCAGGTGACAAATACAAGGACAGGAGCCCAACAAACAGTGAGGATCGTGGATCAGTGCAGCAACGGAGGATTGGACTTAGATGTGAGCGTGTTCAACAAGCTTGACACCGACGGCAATGGCTATCAACAGGGTCATCTTACCGTCAACTACGAATTTGTCGATTGCGCTGACTAATTCCTTCCCTTCATTATTACTCCCACTTCCCCTCAATAATACAAGCACCATATATTCACCAATAATATTATGTTTAGTAACTTGTATCTGTTACTTATACAAACAAATTAATTAAATAATGGAATTCTCATCTCTCCCTCTCTCTCGCTTACAAGTTTCACCTTATTTTTTTTTCTTTAATTCACGTACAGTTACGTTAACGTGACTATAAGTTCATGCCTTTTTTTTTATTTTTTGTTTTTTGGAAATAATGGGAATTGATTAAAGCTCCTACATATATAAACTATACCTATATAGAATTCAATCAGAGCCATAATAAGCACGTACGGATAAACATCAACAATAGTACTCATATATATATGAGTTGATTGTTATGAATTATCAATATTAATAAGTTAATATTTGAAGTGCTTAATTAGCCATCGGATTCATCAGTTGCATATCTGGCTTAGGTATAGGTCCACGTGGGAAATACAAATTAAAGCAGAGGCGTGGCCAAGTGATAGATCCAGAATCAAACACGCATAATTTGCTATCAATTTCTGGCATAACTGATCAGTTTGAGTATACATATGTGCAGCCACAACCGTACAAGGGTTATATTATATATATATATATAGGAGTATAGGNATATTATATATATATATATATATAGGAGTATAGGACGACTTTGAGGAAATATATATATTACGACGATGTATATGGCTGCCAGTCTGCCACGTTATATGATAACATTCTGGTCCGCTTAGCTTGATGTAGAATCTGGAGAGCTGAGCGGAAAGCAGAGGAATTTCTTTGATTTTGGAAGAATCAAAATCGAACTTATTAGGCGTAAGGTGTTTGACGGGTTCATGCGTGGGTGGGTTAATTCGAAATACCCGAGATCTTCTTAGCATCATATCGGATTTGGCTTCAAACAGTGTAACTCCTTGGAACTGTAAGAGGTCCCCCATGGGAGAAATTATATATTGACCCTCAATATTTTCAGAAAATTATAAATAGGTCCCTGAAGACATATTATCAGGGATTACAATGAAAACTATAAAAAAAAATTGGGGTCAAAACATAATTTTTGAGAAATATAGCACAGAAGATAGAATTGCAAAACAATCCCAAATTCTTTTTATAGTTTTCATTTTAGTCCCTAGATAATATTTTTCCAAGGACCTAGTTGTAATTTTCTAAAAACATTGGGGGTCAGTATACAATGTTTGCAAAATTTTTATGATCAAAATTACAAAATAACTTCAAAAGGGTACTAAAGTGTTAACGGAGAATACCACAGAGTATCAAAGTATCACTTTTTAAACCACAGGGTTCTAAAGTCAAAATGGACTAGCTCGATCCAACCAAACCCATTTATAAAATGGGCTAAGAAAATCTTAGCCTCGCCCGGCCTTTTATGGGCTTAGGACGAACCCGTTGAGCTTTTTATAAATTTTTTTATTAAAAGAATATTAAATATAATTTAATATATAATATAAAAAATATGTATATGATATAAAATATAAATATTTAAAATTATGTTAAATAAAATAATAAATAAATATTATTTTTTATTATATTACTATATATTTTATTTAATTAATCAATTCTTAATCATCTAACATATAAATTATTTTTATAAAATATTAATGAAACAACATAAGTGATTGCATGCTTAATTTGGACACACCCTAAGTGACGTGACACGTACGACCATCGACGATGAAGCATATGTGCTTCCGATTCGAAAACGGATCCCCTGAACTTCCAAGCGGTGAAATTCTGTAAAATTCGTGAGATCTCAGCCGTGCATCTAATTTACGCACCTTAATTCGCCACGTCGCCTTATTTTGTTTCTTCTTTTGTTTTTCACACTTTCAACTTCTAACCCCTCGACTCCTCCTGCAATTCCAAACCCTCGCCTCTTCAAAGAAAATCGCCACCATCACTACCACCAAGCTCCCTTTTGTTCACTCATGGATTCCGACGAAGCTTTTCAACATTTACCTCTGAACTTCTGAAACCCTATCCCCATTTTGCAAACACTCTTTGCCCCTTCCCTCTTTGCTTTGTCTTTGTTGTTCCCACTTTACTCCGTCTTGCTCGAGAACCCTCGTCTCCTGCAATGGGTATGACTTCCCTCTCTATTCATGTTTCTTGGCTTTGGCTTTAATTTTGAGTTTCATATTTGTTTCTTCTTTCTTTTTTTGTGCCCTTCAAGTGTTTGTGTTATGTCCTCAATGAGGTGATGAAATTCCTGTCTTTCTGGCTTTGATTTTCGTTTTTTCATGCCTTATTTTGTGAAGTGAATCACAACCTTGCAATTATTACTTCTTCTCTGGTTTTTTCATGCAATTATTACTTCACTCACTCTTTGGTTTCGTATTGGTATGAATGAGTCCTGTTTTGTGAGAACCTTCTTCCTTTTAATGGTTTTTATCTTATCCTCTGTGTCGTGATGAGTCCTTTTAACTTTTTATTCTGATTCATTCACTCCTCTGATTTATTAGGCATGTGTGTGAGAGTTGCAAAGTATTAGGTTGGACAATGTTAATCTATTTTGATTAAGAATTCAAAATGATCCCCAAATCTGTTTTTTTTTTAATTTGTATACTAAATAGGAAGAAAATGAGATTAAAAAAATGACTTTCATGTTTCTTTGCAGATGACTAGATAAAAGCAAAGAGTAGATGGATTGATTATGCCTAGCCTGAATTGTAGACATTTGCATTTTGCACACCAGTTTAGACATGGAGGAGAGCTTTTCAGAAGGGTCTAGATACAAGCAAAGAGTAGATGGATTGCATTTTGTTACTTCTTTAAGTTTGAATTACTGGGTTGTTTGAGAGAAATCCTAGCTATAGTTGTTTGAGTGAATTCCTCATTGTATAATATGGAAGAGTATTTTAGTTACTTTGTGGATTGAGGAATCCATGAAAGAAATTTTTGTAATGGCTTTTTGAAGTTCTTGTAATTTGATTGAGTATTGATCCTCCCCAATTTGATTGAGTATTGATCCTCTCACATTACATCTTGTACTTCTCAGATTAAAGTACATACTAGCAACGAGGTATTACTATTAGGCCTATTGGGTCATACTCTATCAAATCACAAATACAGCATTTACTTTATTTTTATAAATATACTAACCAATAAACATATATTGACACCCAAAGAGAATCTACTCAATGATAATCTTGTTTAAATGAATACGTATGATAATTAATGAGAAAAAAAATATTTTAGTCCTCTATCATCAATATATGGTGCCTTTTGTATGTAGCAACCAATTGGCCAGCGGCAAATCCTTAAATGGAACTTAGATCCGTGGAGGATTAGTCCTTAGCCCATCGGGCTGGGGATACCTTGGACAACCAAAAAAAAAAATATGGTGCCTTTTAACTTAGGGTAAAATACACAAAAGGGCCATGTGGTTTGACCCTATTTCAGTTTGGGTCCCTGTGGTTTAAAACGTTACAATCAGGGTCCCTGTGGTTTGCTCCATTTGCAAACAGGGTCCTAGGAGCTTTTCTCCATCCAACTTAACGGTGCACATGTTTTGCACATGACCACTAACCTGCATCCCTAATTTTTTCGAACATTCTCAGCCTCGCCATTTTTCTCAGCCTCGCCATTTTTCTCAACCTAGCTTCTCCTTCGCGATTCCTTCCTCCTCCACACCCAGGTCGCGATTTCTTCCTCCTTCACTCTCTTCATCTCGCGATTTCTCCAGAAGAAGACGCAAATACGGATCATGGGTGAGCTGGAATGATTATAAAAGTGTAAAATCACGTTTTGGGATCAATTTGTAAAATCCTGCGCGAGTTCGCCAGTTTCTCGCCAGTTTGAGTGCAACTGGCGAGATTCTGGCGAAGTAATTCCAGTGAGCAGCAGTCATCTCGCCAGAATCTCGCCACTTTGGGGCAAACCAGCGAGATTCTGGCGAAGTGCTCAGCACAGCGTTATAAAATTCTGTTTTGGTCCCTGGCTTTCATTTCTTTTACTCCTTTGGTCCTTTCCTTGTGACATAAGCTCAAAACCTATCATGAAAACACTTCACAAGGTTGCATACTTTCTCAAATACAAAAGATAAAAGTTATATAAATATAAAACACGAGAAAATACACAATTTAGCCCAAATTATATAACTTTACACACATAACCAATTTACTACATTCTAAGGCAAATTCATGCAATTAGGTCCAATAAACATATTAAAATACCACGAAATGCCTTAAGAAAATATAGTAAAATATGGCTCGATCAGAAGTCATGCAAATTAATCCCTTATTGTGGTTCTACTTTATCATAATACATAACCATCTTATCACAGAAGTCATGCAAATTAAAACTTACATAACCATCTTTTAACTGTGAAGACTCTGAAATTCTTTAGAAAAAAAAGAGTAGTACAGCAGATATCAAATACCATTAACAGTTTGACAATGATGGAAATATATACCTGAATTATTGGATCTAGTACAGCAGATATTAGAAATGGAAAAATTACTTGGAAGGTAGATATTATTCCAGGTAAAATCGAAGAGCTGGAATAATATCTGCTGTACTAGATCCAATATCTAATATCTGCTGTACTAGAATCTTCAAATTTAATCAGCTTGTTTGATTAAAATTTTAGTAGGTGCAAGATTATGCGGGTCAATTTTAAATTTCTTGAGCTACTTTATAAAAAAAGAGGTTCTTGAGCTAGTTTAAGGCTTCAGAGTTCTCACCTTTCAGTTTCACAATACAAATCAAATTGGTATAGTAATACTAGTATTTTTCCCTTGAAGCTGCAAATACTGAAATTTAAATGACACTTAAGAGGAGAACTACAGAAGGCATTTCTTATACAATTGGTAATGCTAAATGATCAACTTTACTAAGAAGGTTCATCATACAATCACATATATCAAGGAATGCCTGTGCACTATACTAATCCAAAAACCTGTGCACTATACTAATCCAAAATCTTTACATAAACTTAAAAATTACTATTACTACTTCTTTTGGGGTCTTGGTACAAACGTTGTAGCTTTCTTGAAATGACACTTGCCCCGGCCTATTGACTGTTGTAATGGGTCAATAATCTCTTCTTCATCTTGTGGCTCATCCTCATCATCTGAAGAAAATGGTGGAGTTACAACATACACCACTAACTCTGAAACTCCTAATTTTTCATGATCTTTGACCCATTGATCAACGTCCTCATCTCTTTCCAATGTACATAACTCCTCGTTTCGATCCCGGCTAGGACCTAACCCAACCATACGTGAACCATCAGCGAAATCTAACCCATTCTCTCCCCCTGCCTCTTTATATAGTGACTCCAACTCAAATTTACATATGTAGTCCCTGTCAAACTTGGGTCGATTAAGTGTATATCCACCTTCATAATATGACCTTTCTCCTCCCAAAAGTCTTCCACCATATTGAATAGTGATATCGAAATGGCTAATTGACATCTGTACATACAGTAAATACACCATAGTCAAATTAGTTTATTCCAAAACATATGTTGTACATAAACGATAAATGTAATATTTAACACAAATTTCACAGTAAGGTAAAAATACAGACATGAATTAAGTCATTTTATTAACACAAATTATAATAAGAATTATTTAGAAAAAGAAGAACTTGGAGTGGTTTCTAGATACCCTTTGGAAAGAGTAAACAAGGGTCAGTATTGGATTCCAACCCCTTCTCAGATGCAGATTCAACTAAAGTTACCAGTTACAGTAAAGGTACTCTATTCTCTCCTCCTGTCAAAACTTTATCTTTTCCCCCCTTCAGTTCATGTTCACTCGCTGTAAATTTCTTTTGTTTGCATAAAAATGTTTCTATGAAAGTGCTTGTACAATTACAAGAATCTTATTAAAGATTAGAGAATAATTACTGACTTCTAATAGCAAGTTTTATCAAACAAATATTAAATCAAAATACAAGCTTCTCAGCATCAGGCAACTTGTTACAAATTCATCCATTTGAGCTTCATGTTTACCCTAATTAACTAATACTCCAATAAAAGATGTTTCATTTATTTTACTGATTAGGATCATGTTGTTAACATGGGATCTTTGAACATGAAGAAGTTTTGCTCTTATCATATATTAAAGGATTTTACCTATATGTTATAAATAAATTTACCCAAGGCCTAACCTATATCTCTTGATAACTGGTTAATTGACGATTGACATAGGATTCCAGAATGATGTTCCTAAAATAGTGCAGGATTAGCATGATAGTAACATCCTTGTCATCTAGTCGACATATTGTGCTACATAATATATAAACATATTGACAGCGTTGATGAAAACTTTTGATGAATATTGATGATTGTGCTACATAATATATATTCATCAATATAAACATATTGACAGTGTTTTCATATTGACAGCGCTGTAAATATATATACTGTGCTACATAATATATAAACATATTGTCAATTTTTAATCATCTTCCTTCCATGTATGCAAGAATATATATACTGTAAATCAGAAACAGAGTACATAGTGAAGAAGAAACGAGTAGGATCCATACCTTTTGAAGTTAATTGTGGTGGCGGAGGAGAAGTATCTTGTGGAGCAACACGAACACGAGAGCAAAATCGCAACTGTGAGTGAAGGGAATGAAATGGCGACAGAAATTTTAGGGTTTGAAGATGAGGAAATCGCGACTAAGTGAAGGGAATGAAATGGCGACTGTGAGTGAAGGAGGAAATCGCGAGCGAAGGATAGAGTGAAGGGGAAGATGAAGAAATCGCGAGATGAAGAGAGTGAAGGAGGAAGAAATCGCGACCTTGGTGTGGAGGAGGAAGGAATCGCGAAGGAGAAGCTAGGAAGAAATCGCTCTGAGAAAAATGGCGTGTGATGAATGTTCGAAAAAATTAGGGGTTGGGGTAGAGGTCATGTGCAAAACATGTGCACCGTTAAGTTGGATGGAGAAAAGCTCCTAGGACCCTGTTTGAAAACGGAGCAAACCACAAGGACCCTGATTGTAAGGTTTTAAACCACAGGGACCCAAACTGAAATAGGGCCAAACCACATGGCCCTTTTGTGTATTTTGCCCTTTAACTTAATCTTACAAAAATCATGATTGCTTTTGATCAATTTAGTTATCTAAAGATAACATTTACTTACATAATTTTTTTAGTGTAAGAAAAATATGATGTTAATTTACTCATTTATATTAAAATAAATTTGGATGTAAATATAATATTGAAAGAAATCTTATCTTTGAAAGACTAAATTCACTATAATAATCTTTGAGGGACACAAAAGTAAACATCATCCCGTGACCCCCTTAAAATAAAACTTTTCTCAAAATATTGTTATAAATTAAATGTAATTAAGATGTATATATAATTTATTAGGAAGAGTATGTTTAATTTTTATACTTATCGCCAAAATGGGATTTATTATTACAAGGCTATACTATCCTAGTTATGGTTCTACTAGTACAAAGTACATATAAAAGACGGTGCCACTTAATTTGAAGTGCCTTTGAACTAACCAATAGTATATAATCAAAATCTTAGAATCAACAAAGGCTGGCGGTGCACATAATGAATTATATTAAAGATATATATATATATTTATATATAAGGATGGCTGTGTATATATAATTATATATATAGAACCATTCTCTCTATGACTCTATCTATATATATATTACTTATAATATACAAACACACACACACACACACATAATATGTTTCAAGGGAATTCGTGGTTTGTTTGCCCCTTGCAAATCTCAATTGAAAATTCAATGCATAGCTGTGCAAATTAAAGTGGAATGACGATAATACATCAATATATGTTGTGAGAAGTAGTCAATCAAAATGGCAGAGGATAAGACAAGAGGCACGTTGTTGAAGGCGCATGTGGTTGCATAATTTACGGGTAATTATATTAACTTATTAATGGCATATCAACGACGGTTCTGTGATATATTCCCAAAAAAGAAAAAAAAAAGAGAACAAGGGAATAAAAAAAAATATGCCCCAAGTAAACTGCAACCTTATTTACTAGAAGGTTTAGACTTTAGAGTCAGTACGTCAAACTATATGGCGTCGTAAGGAATGAAAATAAGGAAGTGTCAAACTTGAATTTGATCAATATATCAAGTACGTACTGGAATATTGCTTCATGGAAGTACGTCTCCTCCGCTATATATGGCTTTATCTTAATTTACAAGTCCACACTAAAAGTCTCCATAATAATATGTAATATAGTCAAAGTCTTGATGAGCCAACATTGTAAAACAGACATTAACTGCACTTATAGGTACGTGTATGGACTTTGGAAGGAAGTACGTAACCGATGTTTGCCGCCTGTATAACAAGGAAAATGAAGATGAACTTCGCTTATATATAAGTATGATTGTATATTACTATATATCCTTCTTCGAGGCTGCAATCGAATTTCGTTAGCAGTCATCATTATTATTGGTCAAACACATTAGTCATTTTAATTTATGTAGTATATATGGACAGTCCTGTCACATAAAATTGAAGTTTTATATATATTTTGCTTAATTACGACATATAGTATATCCACACATATATATAATTTCATGTAATTAGTGTCTCCTAATATTCTTAAGACTACCAAGAGTGGAAAAACTAAAATTAGGATTTAGGAAGCTTTCCTAATAATCCGATCAGTACTTGAATATATATATATATATATAGATATATAGATATATATGCGCATGCTTTGTTCTTATACCGTTAAACCAAACTAAAAAATTGGCCAAATTGACTTGTTCTCTTTATTCACTTTGGATGGTATATATACATGAAAATATGGTGCAAATAAATCAAATAAGATTTCCTAATTCAAATTGCAAAATGCATATATCAATATATAAACTAACAATAATATCTAATAATATCTTATAATAATATATCCCTCCAATATATACACATATCTATCACTTGTCGTAGTGTATATGAACTTTAGGGATTCGTGCTATTAGCTATATACAAATACGATGAGCAATATTTACAGCCCGTTAACAGCTCGGCTTCATTAGCTAGCTAGGGTGTCAACGTATAGTATTTTTGTCTTTGTGAACGTTTTTCTTCTCATGTTTTTTTTGTATGGTTGTTTGTTTGACATAGCTAGGTAAACAATAATATTATTTAACGACTATTAATATGTCGTTCTAAAAATTACATAATCGTCTCAAATTATATAGCCGCTGAAAGATTACATAGTCGTCGAAAAATTAGACAATTGTCAAAAATCATATTTTCGGTCATTTGTTCCCCAAGTGAAGGCCGCCATTGAACTCAGGAGGTCAAAAAATCTTGGATTAGGAGTTTTTGTAGTCGTCGGAGCCGCCATATATCTCGTCGGAGACTTGAGGGAACAAAACAGAATTTTAAGCAAACTTGAGAGATTAAAATAGGATTTTTGGCCCCAAAAAAATTGAAATTAAGGTATAATTGACACAAACGTTTTATATTAGGAGCATAATTAACATAAAATAAATGTTAGAGGTATAACTGAAACTGACCCAAACGTTAGGGATACGAAAGAATAATTTTTGAGAAGAATATTACTCCTAGTAGCCAGAGAAATTATTTAGTTAAGAAATGGATGGCGCATGCGTATCGATCTTTTGGTTATGTTGACTAAGACGTAGATATTGATATATATAATGTAATATAATATTGTAGAAGTGTGTTTAAGTGGTTGAATAAGAGAAAGCAGCCAAAAAAGACTAGGAAAGAAGAAAAAGAAAGAGGGATATGATGTATAGTTTTGAAATTAAGAAAGAGGGGCCCGGTGGTAACTTGACAAATTGTTGTATCATGCAATTATGGGTATAAATAAGTGAGGAATTGAAGGTGGAATTGAAGAGGTATCATATTCATATTGATATAGAGTTGAGAGAGAGAATTAATCTAGCAGATGGAGATGATGGGAAAGAAAGTAATAAGCGTGTGGGTGTTGTTGTTAATAATTATAAGCGCTGTGGGATTAGCCTCTGGTCAGAGTGCTAAAAATGTGAGGGCAACATATCATTATTACCAGCCAGAGAAGCATAATTGGGATTTGACGGCGGTGAGTGCATATTGTTCAACTTGGGATGCTTCAAAGCCTCTCTCATGGCGCAGCAAATATGGCTGGACCGCCTTTTGTGGTCCATCTGGCGCAAAAGGCCAGGCTGCATGCGGCAAGTGCTTGAAAGTATGTATATATATATTGTATGCAATCTCTCTAAGAAGCAGGAGTAAAGCTGCGTACATCTTAATTCTCTCCAAACCCAGCTAGTAGTAGCCTTGTTTAATTATTATATTATGTTGCAGGTGACAAACACAAGGACGGGAGCCCAACAAACAGTGAGGATCGTGGATGAGTGCAGCAATGGAGGATTGGACTTAGATGTGAGCGTGTTCAACAAGCTTGACACCGACGGCAATGGCTATCAACAGGGTCATCTCACCGTCAACTACCAATTTGTCAACTGCTGACTAATTCCCTTTCCCTTCCGATCCCTTCCTTCATTATTACTCGCTCCCACCTTCCTCAATAATACAAGCACCATATATTCACAAATAACGCTGCTACCTACCTTCATCAATAATATTATGTTTAGTAACTTGTATGGGATATCCTGGGTGGATTGGACCTAGTAAAGTGATTTAATAATAATAATAATTGTTATTATTATTTTATATATATATATATTTATTAATGAATAAATATATGAAAGTAAGAAGAGTTTTATGAGAAAATATATTTCAAATATTAATTAATTAATATTTAAAGAGATATTCAATAACTATCCCACTATTTAACTTTTAATTAGACTTGGATTCTTCTTAATAAGGACACCTCAAGACTCAAGTGAGTGTGAGAAAGAGGTTTTTTTTTTATTTGGGGAGTTTTGAGGAACTCCATCTGTTTTAGTATTCTTTGTCTCTACCACGTATTTGCTGTGAGCAATGATAGTTCGTGAATCCGAGTTCGTTATCGTAATCAAATCTTCACCTAGGTACCTTGAATCGGATATTTAGGTACGCCCAAAATTCTACATACACAAACAAATTAAATAATGGAATTCTCGATCATCTCTCTCAAGTTTTACCTTAATATTTTTTTTTCCTTGAATTCACAGTTACTTTAACGTGCATATATATATATAGAAATTAATTACGCTCCTACAAATATAAACTATACCTATATATAGAATTTAATCAGAGCCAAAAGGACGTAGGAATCCACATCAACAATAATAGTACTCATAATATGAGTTTTTTTCTTTTGGGAGTGGTTAAGATTACACAACCTTATCCGTCGTGACATTTTAGTCACTAGACAACAATCTTAGTTGCGCCACATCTCGCTCTCACTGAATTATCAATATTAATAAATTAATATTTGAAGTGCTTAATTAGCCATCGGATTCATCACTTGCATATATGCATGTGTACATGGTGGACTGATCTTAACTAAAGAAAATATCATCATGACAATGAAAAGAACTGTAAGTCCAACACAAATCAAAGCAGAGGCGTGGGCAAGTGATAGATCCAGAATCAAACACGCATAATTTGCTATCAATTTCTGGCTTAACTGATCGATCAGTTTGAGTATACATATATATGTGCACAACCGTACAAGGGTCATATTAATATATAGGGTAAATTACACTTTGGTACCCTGTGGTTTGACCCTATTTCACTTTGGTACCCTGTGGTTTGAAACTTGACACTTTGGTACCCTGTGGTATTCTCCATTAACACTTTGGTACCCTTTGGAGCTATTTTGTAATTTTAACCATAACAAATTTTGCAAAAATTACATATTGACCCCAAAAAAATTTCAAAAAATTACAAATAGGTC